>JAJGOT010000207.1:432500-487500 GCA_022457155.1 Cladopsammia gracilis
ACGTCATAAGACTGCAACTACCAGAATTCTTCAGTTTTTTGTTTTGTAGTGTAAATTAGGGCTATTGTTATTTAAACCTCACTGGAATTACAAAATTTAAATAAGAAAGGAAAAACGAAATGAATTCTGGTAGTTGTAGTCAAATGACGTCATCGTGCAAATGGCCTATTCGTCATAACATTGTCAAAGTTTGCTGTGGATCCACAGCACTTTGACAACGTTATGACGAATTTTATCATCAATAAGAGGACAGACGCATAAAAAACTGACGTCAATTTGTTAAATCAACAAGAAGCTGTACACAGCTTGAACTCGTGGCGCCTTTAACTCATTGCAGCATTGATTCCCAAGTGATTTGAGTGCTTTTACAGAGAAACATAAGCTTAAAATTATATCTAATCAAAGGCTCCTAAGAGCCAACCCGAGAAGAAGAAATGCTAACGCGTAACGTGTAACGCAATATTGCCGTAAGCTTTAATACGTTTTCACACTGACACAGTTCGATATATATTTTTTTAAATTAAACGTAAGGATTTTTGACGAACGAAAAAAAAAAGTACATCACTTTCATAATGTCCAGTTCGAAAAAAGAAAAAAAAAAAAAAAAAAAAGGAAAAAAAAAAGAAAAAAAAAAGGACTTGATGGAGATTCGAACTCGGGCCGTCCGGGACTAAGCCACAAACTCAATCACTGCGCTGTCCAAGAACACATACTGCCTACGAACTAAATTTTATTATCTAAAGTTAGATACGCATCAGAACGCGCGTTAAGGTTGCAAAATCCTTTTAGATCGATTTTAATGTTGCACTAAAAACTCCAAATGCGAAACATCTGTAAGCTTATTGTTGTCTATATTCGTTTACATCAAATTAATTATTGTTATCGTTGGATTCACGTTGAATTCCTGTTACGAAACGTGTTCGTAACAAAGCATTTGCTCACTAAGTTTACAGCTGATGGAAGGAGCGAGTGAGTGAGTGAGTGAGAGAATGAATTTTATTTAAACACCCTTGCCGATAACCTGTTCATCATGCTTTCACGTATACACGGGTTTAAAAGTAAGACTACACTGCATTCACTAGATTCAGTAGCTGACACTTAAGCTCGACCCGGAGCTCGATCGCTAGGCAAATGGCAAGTTTAATATATAAAACACAAAACTTGCCAGAGCAAAAATCCCACAGGAATAAGCGGCGAACACAATATCAAACGGTCCTATCCATCCATGAACGCCTTGAATTGTCTTGAAAGTGTGCAGTTGTACGCAGTAGTTCTTTATCTTGCTTCTGGATTACACAAACGGAGAGATTTTACGGTATGTATTTCATGGCCGAAAGCCATATAGTCGTCTATATAGACTTAAATATGCGTGCATAAATTTGCATGCGCTAATGTGACACGAAAAAAAACAAGAAAAGTCAACGCCGGATTTATACCTCGTGTGCTTCGCCACGAGTAATAATAAGCGTACAAAGTATGGGCGACGCATTTGATATCCCCTCACGCTTATGTTGCATTGCAATATGCTAGTGATGCGTTGTAATGCTATCTAAAACAAATTCAGTCCATTAATGGACTTGATGAGCCATCTCTTAAACTGTTAACTTCAGCAATATACTCAAATTGTGGCATCACTTTGTACGTTAAAAGTCATGTACTTTCTACTGATCGTGATTGCTGTTGTTTGTTTCGATTTAGCAAATGATACATGCATTAAAAAAGCAATAGAAAAAGAGATCAAGAGATCATTTACAATTTCGGCCTATTTCCTTCTGCTATATTAGCATGGGGAAATGAACATGGCAATTCAGTTAGCTGCAGCTCATTGCCCAAGTGTGGCAATTATCCAAGTTTATAAGGGCAGTTGGTGTGAATTGCGGCTCAAACAGTCACCTTTGTCTTGGATATATGAGGGAAAGATGGACTAACATTGAAACTTTGTATATAGGTAATTGTATTTATCGAAAAATAACTTGTTTATACTTACATTACCCCATTCTTTTTTTTATAATTCTTCCAAGGCACTTGCGTTGACAAAGTGAATGGCTTTAATTGTATCTGCGAAGCTGGTTTCACTGGAATAACATGCGAGGTTAACATAAACGAATGTTTTCAAGCTTCCTGTGGAAATGGTGAGGTGATCGTAATAATAACATTTGCTGCTAGTGTCTTACATCGTGTTTTTTTTTACCTATGAACGTAGGCAAATGCACCAAAAACATGATAGCTACTAATAAGCGAATTAAAAAGTAATACATTATTTGCCTAGAAAGGTAAATCTTACTACCTATTGCTAACGAAACTTACATGGCAAGTCGCTAGAAACGTTTTGATTAAATCAATAAATATTATTAAAAATTAATATGTCAAATGGTCGACAATGTTCCCTAATTCATGGCTGTTGAATTACCACTTGTTTCCATTAACAAATTATGGAGCTGCATTTAGCAAATGACAATAAATGACAAAACACCTTATAATAGGAGTTAGCAGAAAGATTGTCGACTAATCGTAACATGTTCTATTTTCTAAACAGGGAGTTGTGTTGACAAAGTGAACAACTACAGCTGCATTTGTAACGCTGGGTTTACAGGCCAACACTGTGATGTTGTTATCACACACTGTAGCAATGATTCGTGTTACCCTGGTATACCCTGTACTGAAAACAGCAACTCTATCTCTTGTGGTTCTTGTCCATCTGGTTTCACAGGAGACGGCAAAAATTGCAAAGGTAATTATTTTAAATTTGCGTTGAAAATAAGGCTATACTACTTTTAAAGGTGACATAAGAACACCAACTCATTGATGTATTTCATGACTGTTACAGTCTTATAGCTCTTTTGACTGTACGAGTTTATTTTTAACATTTTTTTCAAATTTTGTTGTCAGATATCGACGATTGTGTTAATCATACATGTGGTAACGGTGGTTTGTGTGTGGATGGTATCAACATATATTCGTGTAACTGCGTCAAAGGGTTTACTGGAAGTCACTGCGAGACAAGTATGCTGCCTTTTTGCAGATTTGTTTTCTTTTTTGCTATGTAAAATATACCTCTTTATTTACGCTTATGCAGAGTTCATGTTATTACTCTGTGACGGCATTTTATTTTCTTTGCAGACATCGATGACTGTGTTAATCAAACATGTGCTAACGGTGGGTCGTGTGTAGATGGTGTGAACAGTTACACTTGTGATTGTCAAGCAGGCTTTACAGGAGATCACTGCGAAAGCGGTAATGTTTTAGAAGCTTTCAGCTATTATATTGTAATATTCCAGTTTTTTTATCACAGACTGCTCAACCCTATTTTGCCTTGGGGGTGGCGGGCACAAAGTGCCCGCGCTGACTTTCAACATTCATAACTTCTTTAATATGTATTCAAACGCCATCAAACTTTGTGACTTTTCCTAAAATTTATCTGGCAACCATTTCATTTGACATTTAATTGACCATTTGACTTGATGTCTCCATGGCAACAAGATGTTGACAGCCATGTTTTTTTGAAATTTGCATATCTTTAACTTTGAATAAAGAAAAACAATGTTAATTTGGTACAACTTTTAAATTTTTACGTCATTTACCGTTTATTTATTTCTTTTGTTTAATTTTGAGCCAATTTGGACGGTTTTTTGGAGGTTTTGAAAAAATTCAGAAATCCAAGATTGCGGATCCAAGATATATATATTGTTTTTTTTCATGTTTGAAAGGTTTAATATCAGATAGAACATATATTTATTGTTGTTTCTCAACAGTTATTCTAATCCTGTTCTGTGGTTGAATTTTTAATTTTTTCTGAAATTGTGAAATTAAATCAATGGAAGTTGTTTCTGAATATGTATCTTTATATACAGCTATTTCAATTAACGTTGTCGGATTAACAAATTGACGTCAGTTTTTTATGCGTCTGTCCTCTTATTACTCATGCGCGAAGCGGCACGAGGTAAGGTTTCGGCTCCGTTTTTCTTGTTATTATTTTTATTTTTATTATTATTTATTTTTTATTTTTTGTGTCACGATTTTGCATGCAAATTTATGCACGCATATTTTAAATTGTGCACCTCCGGTTGACGTCTTTGCCATTTACACTTCCTGTTTAGTGACTTCCGGCTATTCTCACTTCCGGTAAAAGAGCGTTACTTAGGTGTCACGACAGAATCTCCTACAATCCTACATACATTACTAGGTTCACGCTTGGTATATATAAGACTTAGAAAAATCACTGGCTTCATTGTGGTACGGCTTTCATGTCCACAACATTCAATAGTAAACAACGTGGTTTTCAGGAACGATGACTGAATGAAAGGAGTAACTCTTCTCCATGTTGGACATCTTCTTATCATGTTTAAAATACATCATAAAATTTTCTTACGCATGCGCATGAGTAAAGGCTGCTTGGAGCCTCTTGTTATTATTATTTTTATTTTTTGTGTCACGATTTTGCATGCAAATTTATGCACGCATATTTTAAACTGTACACTTCCGATTCATAGCTCTGCCACTACACTTCCTGTTTAGTGACTTCCGGCTACTCTCACTTCCGGTAAAAGAGCGTTACTCAAGTGTCACGACAGCGTCTCCTACAACCCTACTTACATTAGCAATGTTCATGTTTGCTATTTATAAGACTTAGAAGGATCATTCCCTTCATTGTGGTACGGCCTTCATTTCCAAAACAATCAATAGTAAACAACGTGGTTGCAGGAGCGATGACTGAATGAAAGGAGTACTCTTCGCCATGTCGGACATCTTATCAAATATATCATAAAACTAACTTACGCATGCGTATGAGTATAGGCTGCTAGGAGCCTCTTGTTGATGATAAAATTCGTCATAACATTGTCAAAGTGCTGTGGATCCGGCGAGTGGATCCACAGCAAACTTTAACAATGTTATGACGAATTTTATCATCAATAAGAGGACAGACGCATAAAAAACTGACGTCAATTTGTTTTCTACAATAACAAAAACACCAAAATCGTAAAAAAAACGGGTGAAATGAAGAGTCAACGCAAGGTAAACATGACAAATTGCTGAATTTTATTCAAATTGACGCAATCATTGTCGATAAGTTTTCTCGCGTTCTCATTGGCTAACTGATAACAATAAAGAAATTTCATTGGCTACAAAATTGACAGGATGACATCTTGCACAAATTAAAATTTTATGTGTCTGTACTCTTATTGATGATAAAAATTGACCAATCAGCATGCGAGAATAACTTCAGTTATTGTAAAATGAAAGCTTAATGCCAAGACCGCAAAGCAGTATGGTAGTAAGTTAGTATAGCTATCCAAGATAGCGGATCCAAGATAGCGGCTGTATAACTAATTACCTAATAACCACGTAATGTGACGTCATCGTTCCATTGGGCGGACTGCAAAGAAGACAGTTTTGGACGTACTATGTACCCTCTAGGTTTCATTGCCATAGGCTTAATGTTCTTGAAGTTACGAGGGGGGGGGGCACAATGTGCTCCCCCCCCGGCTCAGGAACTCAAAAAAAGCCCAGGCAAATTAGGGCTAATAATTCAAATGGACTGATAAACAACATACTATAACTATCGATTTTTTTTTATTTTAGAACAAATAGGAGTAAATAGGTTAAAACAATAGATGAAAACAGCTGGTGATCTCAGCTCTGAAAGTACGCATCGTTATTTTTATACTATTTTGTTCATTTTTTTACTGCATGAATTCAGCTTCAAATCGTTCCTATTGTATACCGTAAAATGCAGGTTAGAAGTCACCTCCACCCCCCCCCCCCCCCCCCAAATCCGGTTATTCGGTTATAGGCCCATCATGATCACTTTGGGTAAAAAATATTATAACGGGTGTACCCTCTCCTATATATAAGTACACCACCATCCTTTACAAACGTTTGGAGCACATAAACTAAAACAACACCTATTTATCACATTACATTTTGCTCGCCAGAAAAAAAGAAACCTTACGAATTTGTATAAGCCTAGTGCTTATAACTGGCATTTTACGGTATTTCGGATTTACTTTGCATTTCCAGATATCGACGACTGCGTTAATCACACTTGTGCTAACGGTGGATCGTGTGGGGATGGTGTCAATACTTACACTTGTAACTGCTTGGTGGGATTTACTGGAGGCCATTGTGAGAATAGTAAGTTAATGCCTCTCTTAACCATGCTACAACATATTTTATACGCCTGGTAAGCTTATTATTTTGTGCATATTACCCAATATCACATTGATTGAATTGGCGAACTTCAAACGTGCGAATTATCGTCTTTGAAAGAACTACCTTTTTTCGTTTTCTTAAGAAAACAACAATTACAATATATTGTTATTGAAGAAGCAATTACTCCGTTGATTGAAGCAACGAAGCAGAATAAATATATTATCACTCGCTCGTTAAAAGCAAATAACTGTGTATTGAGTATGCGACACTCTTTTCTTCGTTGCAGATATCAACGACTGTTTTAATGTTACTTGCAAAAACGGTGGTTCCTGTATAGATGGACTAAACAACTTTACATGTTCTTGTGCAACTGGATATACTGGTGACTTGTGTGAGACAGGTAGGGGAACGTGATCCAATTGTGCTAATCAGAGGCCATGATACACAAGGCAGTATGGTAGTAAGGTAGTATAGCTATCCAAGTTGGCGGATCCAAGATGGCGGCCGTATAACTAATTACCTAACAACCACGTCATGTGACGTCATCGTTCCATTGTGCGGACTGCAAAGGAGACAGTTTTGGACGTACTATGTTCCCTCTAGGTTACATTGTCATAGGCTTAATGTTCTTGAAGTTACGAGGGGGAAGGGGGGGGGGGGGGGTGGAGGGCACAATGTGCTCCCCCCAGGCTCAGGAACTCAAAAAAGCCCAGGCAAATTAGGGCTAATAATTCAAATGGACTGATAAACAACATACTATAACTATCGATTTTTTTCTTTTAGAACAAATAGGAGTAAATAGGTTAAAACAATAGATGAAAACAGCTGGTGATTTCAGCTCTGAAAGTACGCATCGTTATTTTTGTACTATTTTGTTCATTTTTCTTACTGCATGAATTCAGCTTCAAATCGTTCCTATTGTATACCGTAAAATGCAGGTTAGAAGCCACCTCCACCCCCCCCCCCCCCCCCCTCCGGTTATACGGTTATAGGCCCATCATGATCACTTTGGGTAACAAAATATTACAACGGGTGTACCCTCTCCTATATATAACTAAACCACCATCCTTTACAAACGTTTGGAGCACATTAACTAAAACAACACCTATTTATCACATTACATTTTGCTCGCCAGAAAAAAGGAAACCTTGCGAATTTGTATAAGCCTAGTGCTTATAACTGGCATTTTAGGTATTTCGGATTTACTTTGCATTTCCAGATATCGACGACTGCGTTAATCACACTTGTGCTAACGGTGGATCGTGTGGGGATGGTGTCAATACTTACACTTGTAACTGCTTGGTGGGATTTACTGGAGGCCATTGTGAGAATAGTAAGTTAAGCCTCTCTTAACCATGCTATAACAAATTCTATACGCCTGGTAAGCTTATTTTGTGCATATTACCCAATATCACATTGATTGAATTGGCGAACTTCAAACGTGCGAATCATCGTCTTTGAAAGAGCTACCTTTTTCGTTTTCTTAAGAAAACAACAATTACAATATATTGTTATTGAAGAAGCAATTACTCCGTTGATTGAAGCAACGAAGCAGAATAAATATATTATCACTCGCTCGTTAAAAGCAAATAACTGTGTATTGAGTATGCGACACTCTTTTCGTCGTTGCAGATATCAACGACTGTTTTAATGTTACTTGCAAAAACGGTGGTTCCTGTATAGATGGACTAAACAACTTTACATGTTCTTGTGCAACTGGATATACTGGCGACTTGTGTGAGACAGGTAGGGGAACGTGATCCAATTGTGCTAATCAGAGGCCATGATACACAGACGATGTATGATGCTCTAGACATTTAAAGAGTAAGATGTGCCCCATGCGTCTACAAAACAGTATTAATGCTTCTTTTAGGCTGCTTATGTGTAACTTTTTTTTCCTTTTCTAAGATATTGACGATTGCGTTTCTCCAATATGTGCAAACGGGGCAACGTGTGTAGATGGTGTCAATCGATATTTCTGTACCTGCCAGGAGGGATTTACTGGAAGGCTTTGTGAAAGTGGTATAGTAATGATTAACTTGATGTTGAGAAAGTATTACTGCACATATTTATTACTGCCGATTTCAATGCAGACTCACTGAGCTGGATTTTTCAAACATGATTCGCTGATTATTATATCGCTGTCATGATTCGCTCAAGATGATGAAGGAATGTCCAGTGCAAGTCTTGAAAAATTTTGCCTGTTGTCATACACCTTGATGGCGAAAGATTCTGTGTCGTAGGAAAGTAGCACAAAGGCAAATGAAATAGACCTCTCTTCTTCAACGTCAATCGTTCAAGTCCTACGTGCTGAACAGTAGGTCACTACGCTTCGACATGGCACTTAATGGCTGTCTGCAAATTACTGCATTCACCTGGTAATTAGATTAGGAGATAACTTTTCGGAGGTATCTTATAGGTTGTGCTCTAAATGTGGCATTGTATTCCAGAAATAATCCAGAATAATAAAAAAAAGTCTCTGGACTTGTCAAAATATAGTTTTTCTTTTACTACTTACAACAGCACTGACGACCACTGTCGCAGCTGAAACTTGGTCTCCAGAGAGTACCTCAGAACTATCAACCCACGAGGAAGTTGCAACCACAAAACGCCCAACCGAAGAAGTCTCGGATGAACTTAAGACAGGTGTGAACACTACAATAGGCCATTTGCACGATGACGTCATATGACTACAACTACCAGAATCCTTCAGTTTTTTGTTTTGTAGTGCAAATTAGGGGTATTGTTGTTTAAACCGCACTGGGATTACAAAATTTAAATAAGAAAGGAAAAACGAAATGAATTCTGGTAGTTGTAGTCAAATGACGACATCGTGCAAATGGCCTATTCTTATAATTAAAGAAAATGTAAATAAGAAAGTGGATTTTTCATTTTGGTGTAAATGCTGCGATGTACATGTTTCGCGTTGGTGTGGCTTTAAGCGCTAACTAAAACACTTTTAATGACTTAAAGTGGCTTCCTAGAATTTTATCAAAAGCACCTTCACCAACTATCATGTGCTACGGAATAAAGCGCGTTTCCCTGTCTTGCAATTATTGCTCCCAAGGTTTATCAGTAAGAATGGCAAATATGGTGCATTGCGTTTAATCCTTGTATATCTCAGTCGAGTCTCCTTCAGTGATTTTTTGCAATTTTGCTATCTTGTGGAAATGGTCAAGGCTAATTTTTTGGAAGGGAAAAAATTAAAGATCATTCAGACGGTTTTCTCAATATGTCACTTAATTTTAAATATTTGACTATTTATCTAAATTACTCTGAAAGATATTGTTTTCTGAAAAGAATATGTAAAAGGAAGCGTTAATATCTCAAAATTTGCGAATCGAAGTTTAGAAAACTTCACCAAAGAAAAGTAGAAATATTACATATAAATAAGCCCAATTCTTGCAAAATATTTGCCATTCTTTTGGTATTCTGTTACCATGGATGCTGCCTCTTCAAAAAGATTGACAACTGATAAAAAAAAGCATAAATATGTTGGCATCCCTATTGGTACATCTCGTGAATCAAAATTGGAAGACAATAGATTGGTGAAGGTTTAGCGTAGGTGCTTTTGACAAAACTACATGTATATGGGGCCACCTAATGGAACAGTTTCTTCATATATGCTTAATAATTTGTTTCATGCATGTTATTTTCAATTTTTTTCACAGTGTTCACACTTGAAATTCGTATTAAAGAGGACTGGGACGAAAAATTAAAAGACAAAACCAGTGAGAAATTTAAGAAACTGTCAAAACTGCTGAAGGAAGAGGTATAATTAAATTATAAATCTAAAATTTGAAATAGTAAATAACTTTTTGGGACTCATGCGAGACCAATCCATCAAAAACATTTTTTCTTATGGTCATTCTCATAAAGGCTAATATTAAAACAGCTTTTTTCGATGGCATGGGGACACCTAACGATCCTATGGTTATAACCTCAGGCACTCACGCAAAGCTAACAGAGGAATTTGTATCTTTAAACTTTATTGTATTTTTATTAAAATCATATGATATCACGAAGGTCCCTCGAGCCCGATCTTACTAATTTTCGCCTTGTTTGTATAACAAAATGCTGTTATTGTGCCTATGTGTAGGGAGTACATTTCCATTGTTTGTTTTTTTTTTTTTTTCATTTTGTTGACTTATATCCCTTCATACGCAATGTTGCAGATCTTGAAGGCATATTCCGGAAACTCTGAACTTAAAGAAGTTGAAATAATTTCAATGAGGTAATGTAGCTTCGAAATTTATGACATTTTTTATAAACGTATTATTTCCTAAACCTAAAAAAATCAACCATGCCGCGAAAAAATCAAGTCATATTTTCACGAAATGTAATAATTAACAATTCCTGATGTATATCTTTTTCAGGTCTGGCAGCATAATAGCAGATTTTAAACTGACATTCAAAAGAAGTGTAACTGTAAAAGAAGCTATGGCTCCACTGAAAAAAGAAACGGCCAACGGAAAACTAGGGACCTTTGGGGTGGACCCCAACTCTCTAAAGTCAAAACGCTCTAAACAAGGTTAGGTTTTGAAAAGTTGATGTTTCGAGCAGTAGCCCTCCGTCAGAGCGAATCAAGGTATTGTTTTTTCTTTGCTTTTTGCTTTTTCTTAAAAAACAAACAAACAAACAAACAAACAAACAAACAAGGTATTGTGGGTTGTGTGTGGTTTTAGCCACCTTGATTCGCTCTGACGAAGGTCTATATTGGTTCATTGCCGCCCCGATACTATTTACTTATTGACTGAGTGGGAGGGCCGAATGGGACTCGGATGGGAAAATATTTGGCTCGAGGTCACGGGGGACGGATCGGGCGCAGAGAGGTCAGTGGCCATGACCAAGAGCCAAATATTTTCACATCCGGCCCGACCTGACTTAGTGAATACAGTCGAACCTCCGGTTGCGACCACCTCTCGTAAGCGACCACCTCTCCACAGCGACCAGTTTTCCAAAATACCAAAAGTTTCCAAGTTAAATCACTATATTTGGAACCTCTTGTAAGCGACCACTTCTCGTAAGCGACCGCGACCACTTTTAGAGCTAAAAGTTTGAAATTGTCTTTTGTTTTTAACCTCCCGTAAGCGACCACTTGAAGCTACTTGACAAATAATAGAGCGGAAATTGGATATAATGAGGTGTTGTAACATTATCGCATTCCTCAAGACAAGTCCTGTTTTTCTCGTTCAAAACTTATGCCGAACTCAAATTCTCAAATTCTTCTACAAATGGTAGGAGGGTTTATATTAGTTTCCGAGCTGTAAACGATGTTTTTGACTGTTCGGCCTCAATTTGGTTAGATAATGGCCATAAAATGGCATTTGTAGCCTGAAAAAGGGTCTTTGTGGTGAAAATTTGGGTGTTAAAGGGTTAATGTACAGTTTTTTACGCTTGTTAACATGTAAATCACCAGTAATATAAAAGGGCTGTCAAATTTAAAGCTAGCAATCCAATCCTTATTAGTTCATGTTCAGTTCCCCTTAACGTTTAGACAACATTAAAGATTCAATTTGTAGCTATCGTGAGACTTGTTCCATTCGCCTTATTAGGTAGTTTATCAGAAGCGAACCATGAAACTCTGAATAAATATTTTGGAAAGCTTAAATATTTTTGTGACTACTAAAAGTTATTACATGGGTTTAGATGGGCATTGGCACATGGGATATAAAGTCTCTGCAGTTACCATATGCTAATAAGGCAAAATTTTGACCCAATATGGTCTGAACTCTCGTAAGCGACCACCTCCCGTAAGCGACCACCTAGGCTTGACATTTTGGGTGGTCGCTTACGGGAGGTTCGACTGTAAGTATTTTATCATATGACCAATTTGGAGACACACGAGGCCGTACGCTTTTGTAAGAGGGCCGTACGGCTTTTTTCGGCCCCGCTGACGCGCAAATGTGTACGGCCCGTATACAGGAATTTCATCAATAGTTTTGCAATGAAAAGGCCCGCAAGTTCGTACGGGTCATATGATAAAAAGATATATTTTTACTCCCAGAATTACATTACCTAGGACAAAATTTTCTAGACCAAAGTAACGGACCATCACTTAACAATAGCTCACGCATTGTATGTTCCTGTTATTTTTATTTTAAACAGAAGGAAAGAAAGAAAAAGAATCCAGTACGAGCAATCTGACATTAATCATAGGCGTTTCATGCGGTTCTTTCGTGGTGCTTGCTGTTCTTATAATTTGTCTAGTGTTCCACTGTAATCGCAGCTCTGTTCCGTCTCGCAGCAACAGCCGCGTTGGAGATGGAATGCCTGCCGATGAGTCCTGTTTGAAAAGCGAGAAATACGAACTGCAATCGACAAATACAAAAGTCGACAAGCTTGTTTGGATGGCAGAGAAAGGAGTTTGGAACGAAGGAATGGAGTAGACGAGCCTTTGATACCTGCAACTAAGTCCCTAACAGAAAACACTAACGCAACGTTGTGCTTGAGATAATTATTTTCTTAGATGCTTCGTACCACATATATGTACGTTTTAAGTAACCTTAGGCCCGGTTCAAAAGCCGAACTTCACATGTGCCGAATCTAATGCAAATGAGCAAAATCTATTGTTCATTAGATTCGGCACATGTGAAGTTCGACATTTCAACCGGGCCTTATATTCACGGGGTGATAACAGGAAAAGGCTTTAGTGTACGTTATTTCGTTTCATTTCATCATTATTTGTTATCTTTGTGATTTTACGCAATCAAAAAAAAATGCCATCAAAGGTCTGTAGTCGTGGCCTAATGTTTATGATGTTTGCCGAAAAAATAAGAGAGGAAAAGAGGTGGAGGCCCATTGCTAAGTTAAACACAAATTGTAACAACAAATAGATTGTTATCAACCCGTAGTGCCGTCGCGTGATTAGCGTTCTTACTTAGTATGTGTATTTGTCAGTCCCCTGGCAAACAAAGAAGCAAACAAACAAAGTAACCCCCTTAAATAAGCGTAAAGCTATTGGCTCTTTGTCTATTCTCTGATGTCTAAACCGTTTTACTGGTCGTTTGAGTGTTTTGATACCTTTTTAGATATTCGTGGTAGCGTGAATCTAAGTTTTAATGTAAACTCGGATTATATGCAGTTCACCGTTTCATGCAGTGCCTATTCTTTGCAGTACCGTAAAGACCCTACGTCCCATATTATATGTATTACTTTGTTTTTTTTTTTGGGGGGGGGGGAGGGGACGGGGGATGTAGGGGGGGGGGGATTGTTTCCTGTTTGGTTCAAAAAAGGTTGTTGATGTGAAAGAGGTTTGATTGGTTTTGTTCATCGTCTTTTATAACACTTGTTACTGGCTAAAGGCTTTTGCTTTTATTAGCATTTTGTTGAAACGTGCGATGCTGTTGTTCTGCCGTTTTGTTTTATGATGTGGTCACGATCCAAGAGTCTGAACTAAAACATCACTATTTCACCAAATAGGCGTCAAATATACAGGATAAGGAAAATATATATGAAATGGTATAAAGCATTGCCGCAGTAAACAAGCTGAGGAAAGCAATTTCTTTTTTTTTTCAAATTGGCTTGCTTTAATTTGTAGCTTTCAAAAGGCGGATAGTTGTGCATGTTTAATCTTGATCGCGATATCGCCATTACGAATATATTAGCATTTTTAGTAGTTTAGAAGCAGAAGTTTAAACGTGGTGTGTTTTAATGATTGTAGACTGGCTTGCTGATTACACAAATAGGCACATCTTCAAGGTGATTATATAGCACAATTGACAAAACTATTGAGGCAGTTGAGTTAAATGATAATAACTAAAAAATGCTTTACCTAAAATTCCTTTGAAATGGCAAAATAAGAGACATGAAAATTTGACACATTGAAAATGGGTGTCAGTAAAACGCGGAGTCGGGGCCGGGGTCGAGGAAGGATTAGGTCTAGGATTAGGTATGGGATTAGGCATAGTGTTAGGATTAAGTTAAAGGGATTATATTTAATCCCATACCTAATCCTAGACCTAAAACCACCCCGACCCCGGCCTCGATCCCGGCCTCGACCCCGGCCTCGACCCTGCGTTTTACTGACACCCATTGAAAATGCTTAAAATATACGAATGTTGGCGTTATCACCAGAAAAAAAGGTGAAGGCCATATGGTAGCAAATGTCGGTCGCGCCGACTTTCCCGCCTTTTTTATAGTCTTGAAATAAACACTGAGATATTTTAAAATTTTCCACGTGTGAATTTTTTTTCTGTTTCATATGTTGCCGTTTTTAATGAAATCTAGGCACAGCATTTGAAAGTTATTGGCTGTGTTTTCACGAGGCGGTTTTTCTCGCTTAACATTCCTGTAGGTAATTTGTTTACTGACCACGTTAAGCAGCTTAAAAAATTTATGCGTTTTCACGGACAGAACTTTATTCATTTTTATTATACCATACGCGATATATTTTCTTTTGTTAAAACAATAGAAAATTAGAACACAAAAGAACGACAATACAATGCCCTTCTTTGTTGTTTAGTTGCCGACAAGCTTAAGCTACCTGGTTTGGTGGCTTAAATTTAATGAGAATTCTATTGTAGAGTGATTTTACTTCATCTGTGAAACACTATCTAACAATTAGTGTGTGATAGTCAAAATTAAACAAAAGAAAACAAAGGAATTATAGTCTAAAAGTGCGTACTATTCTACTAACTATTTCACAGATGAAGTAAAATCACTCTAGTTCGCCGACTCGCTTAACTTTAAGCGAGTTGGACAAGCAACTGTTTTCACGAGATTTCCAACTGTCACTCGCTCAGCGACTTGAAAAATCGCTCGTGAAAACACGGCCATTATCATATAACTCAATCTCCAATTGTTTTCCAGCGTTCTATTAAGGCATGCGAAGTGATTTTTCATTACACTCATTTTGTATGATTCTTCTATATCAACCGACCAAGTCTTATTTAGCGATTTTTTATAAAATAGTGAATGAGTGAAAAAGTAAAGCATGAATATGACCCTGATCGATATAACTGCGATCTAAGCACTTTTGAAAAAAAAAGAAAAAAAAAATTACAAACGCTTTATTATTAATTAAGATTTTATTAGATGGTTATAACGGTTCACACTATGAATCGAAAATATATTCACATATTTTACCCGAGAGAGAGATTTATAGACTTCGCCTTAATGTAGATTGCTTGTTCTGCTGAATAAAAATATCATTTAAAAAGTTTATTTGTCTTTCTGTTTTTTTTTTAACTTTCTATTTCTATGTTAATTTTTTTCAGTCTTGTTATTTTGTACTTTTATTCATAAGCTCTGTTTCCCTATCCATTTTCAGACCTAATACATCCACTTGAAAATGACCTCGCAGAGGTCGAAACGTCGTGATTTTTTATCGCTAATCTTTATAGCAAAATCTTTTACTAAAAAACTACTAATCATTTCAATTTACTAAACTATTTTTTAAGCTAAAATAGCAACATCAAAACCGAATTTCATACTGAAAGTAAAAAAAAAAAACAATACTCAACCCCAAATTGCAAAATTAAAGTTCCATTTAGACTAAAACTGCTAAAGTACAAAAACAACAACAAACAAGCAAACAAATCTCGGCTCTATACCGTTTTTTTTTTTTTTTTTTTTTTTAATCGTGACATTATTATTCCACTGTTTAAACCATACATTTTGGTGCTGTGAGTGACCTGTACTACAGCAATTATAATATATAGGGGCCCCGAAATTCTCGAGGAAGGCAAATGGAAAGGTTAAATAATTTATTTCAATGATCTTGCATAAGACATAAAATTATTATCAACAAAACAATTAAAAAAAATATCGTTTAGCTAACATGTTAACGGGAGCCCAAGATTGAGTATAGATTTTGTGATAACAAAGTTTGGTTGTAATTTGGTTCCTATGCATATGATCGCCAATAATGCCGACGCTTCATCGCTAAAAATGTGTTCAGCGATCGTAGCGACTATGCGGAAACATTGCAAGCAGCATGCAGTTTTTGGATAGAGATGGAGCCACCGTCGTGACCAGCCTTATAGTGTAAGTTCAGCCTTCAGGTAGTTTTCTTGGTGTTCCTGATGGAGCGATCACCAAATGACGCCAAACAAAAAAAAAAAAAATCAAAAGAAAATAAACAATACCCACACCACAAAACTATAGCTAACCAACAACAGTTTCCACAACACTAAGATATACCCGCTTTTAGCGATCGCGAGCGATTTCCTGCGAATGCTGGCCATGGCTATCTTAGGGAAACCAGTTTTATTTTTTCTACCAATTCTGGTTCACGGTTCTTGTTATTATGATTCGCGGAGCTCCATACTCAGAACCAGACATAGAACCATGCTTGTCATTTTTCATGGTCATGGCTTAACAGGTTGAAATGCGATTATATGTAAACAAATCAAGACTTGGATTTTATAGTAACTGTTCTAACTTCATTCGCGTCGCCTCGCGCAAAGATATTTTTGCAATTTTGATTTCCAAATCAGTTTCTCGGGCAATTTTCGGCACGTAAAAAGTGTATTTTATTCGGAAATGAGTGATACTAGATATTCTAGACCGAGAAAAAGTTGTTTTTGTGAGCTTTTTTGCAGTCTAAATGTACTGTGCAGACGGTCGCGTTATACTGTTTCTTAGAATTGCAAAAATTGACGAATATCCCGGTCGTCAAGCTTAATTCTAATTTTTATTGTACTTCCTACCTTTCACCTAAGTTAAGCTTTTCATTATCGTTTCTGTTCAGTGAGCTCCGCTGTTAGACTAAGCCTATCTATATATATATATATATATATATATATATATATATATATCATTGTTATAATTATGCAGTCATTTTCTGTTATTCCACTGGTAAACTACTACATATACACCCAGTGTTAATTTTAGAAACAGCTTAAATTTCGCGATTTTTTAAGGGCGATATTTCGCGAATTTAGATAATTTAAAGAATTTTTTTTTCATATTTAAAAAAATAAGAGAGTCTTTTTCCACGACTAAAATTGTCTGAAAACGCAAAAATTTGATGTTGCGAAATTAAAATTTCCTGTACTAAATAAGGTATGTTCAATCGACTTCGTAGAATTATACTGTCTTGTAAATTGACATTTTATCCAATACAGGTGTATGTTGCAAAATTTTAGCTTTTCATTATGAAAACTGAGCGTGTTGCTCGTTAGTCGACAATATTAAAATATAAAGTAAATTGTTTAAATATAGCTACGTTACGTAGTAACTGTTTATATTGAGCAGCTGCATATTTTTTTCATATTAGTTAAGAGTTTTAACTCGATAACAGTCGCCATGATTGAAACATAAGCGGTTTACCACACCGCGTATTAACAATAAAAAAACTTCGCTTCCAGAAGAGATAACTCGCTCGACTGAAGTTTCATTGGCTACTGCGGAGTGAAGCGAAAACAATTTTGCATGCATCAAATTATCATTATTTAATCTTTTGGTTTATGATGGACTTTTTCCCGAATCTTCCTCACAGGTCGTAATGGCGGCGACTGAAGAGTGAATGATATATTTTCAGTTTGTAAGTTGTTATCATGGCTGGGCCCAAGTCAGCGCTTAAGTTCTCATCCCTACAAAAGTACACACGGAAACGACAACTGTACGCGAAAAATGGATTTTACCTTGCAATACATTCAGATGGAGAAGTGACGGGAACAAGCGACGAAAGTTGTTTATACGGTAGGAAAACAAAACATTTCGGACTTGCATAATCATTCTCAATATCATTAAGCGTGTTTCTGATATATTTTGGGTAGCAAATATTGTTTCTTCTCTTTAAGAAATCGATTAAACCTAGCCAAGTTGTCGCTCCTTTGGGTATGTTACCACATCTATAAGCCGCAGTTCGCGTTAAATTATATCAAAAACGCTTAAAAGCGACAAAATATTGAATTTTTCATTTGGCCCTCTTGGTGAACATAAATTAAAAATATAAGTGTTTCAGCGCAAAATAAATGAGAATATGCAAAATATATAACAAATAAAATGGGCGAATCCATGGAAACATAAAGGAAACGCTATTGCGATGGAGTTTGTAACCAGTGTTCAATGTAGACAGACTAGGTTTACCGAGTAATCGTTTCCCATCGAAAAAAAAGTATTTTAAATTAGTTTATGTGGGATTTATTTTCTTTTTTTCTTTTTGTTTAAAAATTGTTCTGCGCTGTTATTTAGTTAGAGATTAGGAATTTTTAAACTGTAAAGGCTGGTGTTATCTTTTTATACTCCGACAAAATCCTTACAAAAGTGAAAAGTAGCCGACTAATGAACCTTGCACTGATGTACATTTAACTACCATCAGGAGGGCCTAACTATTTGTCATGTTTGTTCATGTGTCTAGGTTGCCATTTGAGAGATGGAAGTATCGTTTTTTTTTCTAACATTCGATATTACATTAGCTCTGTAATTGTCCACATTTACTTAAAACTCATGCAATATGGCACACTATAGCTAGGTAAAAAGGCAAATAAAAATACATTGAAGTGTTTGCTTTCCTTGCCGAAAATTTACCTTACCTTACCTTTCATTGTTAGAACAAATTATTGAACTTCATTGTCCTTATAATAAACATGGAGTTTAGGATGTGTGCAGAGGTGTCCATAGTTTTACGGACGCGACGCGATGGCTAACAGTTTCGGGAAAACATATGCCGTAAAATGTCGGTTAGAAGCACACACACACACACACACACACACACACGCTATATATGCACCACAGTTCCTCAACAGCAATTCTTTACAAAGCATTTGCTCCAAATTAACTAAAATAATGTTACTTTATTTATCAAAATATGTTTTGCATTCTCTCCAGAAAACCCTTACGAAGATGGTACACAGTCATCTTAACTATATATGTAACAAAACTACAACAAGCGCAGAGCGACATTGATTTGTGCAGTGAGCAATTCCATGTCACAGAGAACAGGCATGGAGTGTGTTTTAATACGCACTTTTTTTACAATCAAATCAGCTTACATTTTGTGCTCTTTCTTGTACTTTAGGCGTTTTACGGTTTCTTTCTGTTGGCCCGGATCTCATTGCTATCTGGGGACTTAAAGCTAAGAAGTATCTGGCAGTAGACAACAAAGGAAAAATCTTCGCCACGGTAAGGTCTTTGTACTATATTTATCTACTTTATATGATTGTCAAAATTTTCTCTTCATTCTCTTACCACTTGCGTCAATAAACCGGACATGCTTGTTTTTATTCAATTCCCCATCTCGATATTACGTATTTTTTTACTTTTCCGATTGGTTGGCGCAGCACTCCTCCTTATCGACCTTTAACCGAAATTTCATAATATACATGTTTGTGGATAAAAATTTCATAATATACATGTTTGTGGTGTGTAAATAATTTTCTTCCCTACCACGATAAAATTCTACGAGCAGTTTTTACGATAACAAAGATACGTTTTTAATGTGAAGATTTCCTTTTCCTACCCCCAAAATACATACGAAAGACGTTGTAAATTAAAAAAAAAGACACACCAGACTTTTTTAAACTGACTGTAAATAATCAAAACCAAGAGAGCGTGTGTACGGAATTGAGCAAAATAAAGACTAAATCTTATGTAATAAACTTAAACTTTAAAAATTTCTTTCAAATTTACAGTATTTTGGTAAGTTTAAGTTAATTGCACAGAAGAAAATTATTCCTACTACCATGCAGAACGTTTTCAGTGGAACGTAGGTGCAAATTTAATTTTATAAAAAGCACCTGACAGTTATCTTGTTCATGGAGCAAGCAACCAAACGCAATTTAATTTTGTAAAGAGTCAAGATCGTCCATCTATCGATGCCATTGTAGCTGAGGTACATGACCGATAGTGGTCCTTACAAAGTTGACGATTTTCTTCCAATCATCTAGACTATTATTTCGTTATTCTCTGAATCTTTTCGAAACTATGTTAAAGCTTTCATCAAACTTTGCGAGATAAAAACACTAAAATAGTACAAACAAGATTTGGTGAGTTTTTGAATCATTCATTTGACAGTCTTTTGCCATTGTTTTAGCAAGATTTCATAAACAAGTCTGGCTCTCGTCCTTCACTCGTCCCCAGACTCCGGGAAATTTTTACTGGGAAAATTGGAGTTTTCCGACGCCCAAAACTATGGGAAATTTATTTTTTTACGCATTTCAATTTCAGAACATTTTTTTATACATATCAAAGGACCAAAAACAGCAAAAAGAAAATTCATGTCATATACACTTTAATTAACTCGTGCTTACTGAATAAGAAATCATTATAACCTACACACGCTTCACTCAATTGGTTATTTATTATCTCAGATTTAATCCATAGCTATGAAATGCAAAAATATAATGTATTTTCATAACAGAAAAATGCATAGTAGTTTTTGCATATTTCATCACAGCTCTGCCATCCTGTGTTTGTGTGGTGTGGTGTGCATATGTATCGGTTTTTAAAACTAACCTCAAAAAAGGCGAAATTTAGAGCTATTAAAACTGATGAAAATGAAGTATAAACTCTTAAAACCACTGCCTTTTACATACCTTTGTTTTTCTGTTCTTATTTTGGCGATTGTGAATGCTCGCGAAAGCGGTGTTTTCAAAATAAAGGGTTTTTTTATAAATACAGAGATAACATAACTACTAAAATACTTAGTTTCGTTTCCATTGAAAATTGTCTGCAAGAAGTCGATTTCTTCTTGTTTATGAAAGGTAGAATAAAGCTACTTTTCATAATCAAGAAGAAATCGGCTTATTGCAGACAATTTTCAACGGAAACAAAACTAACTATGTTAGTAGTTATGTTTATCTCTGTATTTATAAAGTGTTTTGCATTTTTCTTGATAAAAAACTGTTATTGTTTTTGCTTGATTGCTTAGTCACTTATTGGAGTAAAATTGTTTCAATATGTTTTTGCTAATATTTTTTTTTTTTGCTTCTACACCCTAAGGACGCTGAAAAAAAGGAATGTGTCTTCCGCGAGTTTTTTGGTAAGAACTTTTACAACATTTTTCGTACATGTCATTCAGACACGGATGGAAAAGGGTGGTATTTGTCAATGGACGAGCATGGTAAAGTTAGCGCCGAGAAAGTAGCTTATAGCGATGAACCGAGACTTCACTTCATCGTTAAAACGATTAAGGACTGCAAAGAGGAAGATGAAGGAAATGAATGCGCTTCCAATGCAAAAAATACCAACAGCAACACAAGAGACGATAAGAAAACGAAGAAAGACTTTGGACTTCCATCATCTGAAGTTGTGTGGATTATGCAGCATCCGTACCAGTATCACGAAAGTATGTCAGATTTCATGTCAAGCACACCCAGTCCTCCCAGTTCCTCGTGTATTTCTGGCAGTTCGGCGTCTACTGGGGAATGGACAGGATCAGGCGATAATTCAACCTCAGTCTGAGCAGCAGCTGCTAAATATTATCAACGACAAGATTTGCTTTGAAGCAAACATGACTAAGGGGGAACTAAAAAGTTCGATGGCAGCGTGGCACTTACTTGGACACATGAACAATTTAAACTTGTTGAAATCAAAGTGCCAGAATTTATGTAAAAAAATCCGAACGTTTCGGGCTTTGCCCTTCTTCAGTGGATGTCTCTTCGTTAGTAAATACGCCACGGCATCAATGTTTTTAATAAACTTATCTCTTTTTCCGCGCTGTGTAAGTTTGAAAATGAGACGCATCTCCTGCCGTTTCCTTTGCTCGCCGCGAACATATGTCGACTGAAGAAGGGCAAACTTCTTTTTTATATAAATGTTTATTACGCTGGATAATGTAGATCTAATTTTTAACTTCTGGCCATTCTAATATGAAGACGCGTAGGCGTACTGGTGTAGTGGTAAGCGCGTTGGACTTTAGACCCGAAGATCGCGGTTCAAGACCAGATCTCAGTCCGCAGTCGTAGTGTTGTTTGCTTAGACAAGAAACTTTACTATACAATGTCCCTCTCCACTCAGGTGTATAAATTGGCACCGGTGACAAAATACTGGGGATAGCCCTGGGGTAGCCCTGTGATATCCCTTCCACGGGAGAGTAGCAATATTCCTAGTTGCATCATGCTTCACATTAACCGGGTTAAGCTTCGCTCGTGTATGCCACCCTTGTCTCCTGTGACACTTTACCTTTACCATCACTATAAAAGCTCTTGCTTTGCAACGTGGTTCTTACTTTTGAGTCTCTGGAAGATATTATAAAATGTGACCATTCAAATGATAGCTTAGTTCAGTGATATGTTCCAGTATTGTTTCAACTGTTTATTTCATTTTAAAATGAGATATAGAGAAATGATCAAACATTTGCGCTCTATAAAATTGAACGATTTTACATATATTCGAAGCTTTTGTTTACATTGTAAGTTATTCTCTGGAGTTATAGCGCTAGGTTATTTGCAGTCTGATTGCGGTTTTATTATTTAAGAACGAGTAGTTAAATTGTCAGGTCTATTGTATTTTTCATCACTATTTTGTTAACGTTACCGTTAACGTTAACGTTAATCTTTTTATTTCACATTTTTCTACTACAAGCCTGGTATTATAGGTACTTGCCCAGGGTATATTTGTTGTCTCTGAATATCACCCAAAAATGTCTCAGTAAGCATCCTGATGTCCAAATTTCAGGTCAATATCTTAAATCGTTCAGAAGATTCCGACATTCAAAATTTGGCCTTTTGACCTCTTTTGAGCATTCTGACTGGTTGAATTAGGTCACATGATCCTTTGGCGGGACATTCAAAATATAGTTTTTTCAAGTGTTTCTGTAGCAGAACTGAGTTGTGCTAGCAAGTTCAAACGAAAAGCAACTAATTTTGAGGATTGAAAACATTATTTTAATGTAATTTCGACCTATCAAGTCAGCAGTTGAGGGAGTTTGACAGCTGTCAATTATAGGAAATTACCAAATAATGAAATCACAAAAATGCGTTTTTCTCATTCGGATTTTAATATTTTTCAATTCTGCGTTCGGCAATGCGTTTCAACAGCCAATTGGCACAAACGTGTGGTTGGAAAGTTGAGTTGCATTTTTGAAAGCAAACTTTTCCCGAGAAAAATGTTGATTTTTTTTTTAACCAAATTTTCCAATAACTTTGCATATATTAATGCAACTCATGTTCCCAACCACACAATTGTGCCAATTGGCTGTTGAAACACATTGCTGAAAACAGAATCGAAAAATATTAAAATCCTAATGAGAAAAACGCATTTCTGTGATTTCCTTATTTGGTAATTTCCTATAATTGACAGCTGTCAAACTCTTTCAACTGTTGACTTGAAAGGTCAAAATTACATTAAAAGAATGTTTTTAATCCTCAAAATTAGTTGCTTTTCGTTTGAATTTGCTAGCACAACTCAGTTCTGCTACAGAAACACTTGAAAAAACTATATTTTGAATGTCCTGCCCAAAGGGTCATGTGAAGTAATTCAATCAGAATGCTCAAATGGGGTCAAAAGGCAAAATTTTGAATGTCCGTATCTTCTGAACGATTTACGATATTGACCTGAAATTTTGGATTTTGAAATGGGACATCAGGATGCTTACTGAGACATTTTGGGGTGATATTCAGAGACAACAAATATACCCTGGGCAACTACCTTAAATAAACATATTTTTATCCTTATTTACTTGAATAAAAGCCACCATGAACGTCCTCTAAAAAGTAGAACCTGACATATTCAGTTTATATTGTGGCATTTATACTTTTGACAATCTGCTGCAATAGAAAATATGGTACAATTGAATCAAATATTCTTAAGGAATATTAAGAGAATAACCATGATTTAAGTGCCAATTTTTACAATAAACGACCTGGGTAATCATTCGCAATCTACGGTTGACTCAGTTAATGACATGCCATGTCAGTCACTGACATGATGTTAACAACTAATAAAAAGGGTAATTTTATGCATTTATGGTAACCTTTTTTTGATGACCTTTACTGGCAGCAAAATGTTCGACTTCGTTCAGAAGCAGATCACACCTTAATTGATCTTACAAATTATATACACCTTAAAATGGTCAGGCACGCTTTGCTCGCAGTGAAAAAACAACCACAGCGAATAGTGTTGATGTTGACGGTCTCACTAGATTCAAGCATTGTGCTATCTGAGCGATATATGGTGTCTAGTTAGGGGAAGTCCAATCGCATCCGTATTAAATAATCTTCGTACTGACTGATGTAGTTAGCATATCTTGCATCCGCGTCGACAAGTTGAACGAACCCATTTGCTGGTCTTACAGCTTCCCTGCTTCGTCCATATCTTGCACATTACGTGATTATCAGAACACCTATGGACTATAATAGAATATAATATTTTATAGTCGATAGCACAGAGAGCCCCAGAGCTGAGTATGTCAGAGTGGGAGAAGGTTGGGGAAGGGATTAGAAACCTTCACGATAAAGACTGTTGTAACAGCCAATGCTCGACCGAGACATTTTGAAAAAAAAAAAGAAACCGTAAAAGCAACGGAGTTGTCTTGGGATTGTCAAAAACAATGCTCGTTTTTCTCCCTTATGATTAACCCTTTGCAACAAGAATATTTCATTCCAAGAAAGACAATCAGTCAGGGATCAAACCCCTCGGTCACATTCGCGTTTGAGATCGCTGTCAAGCATGCTTGCTTATGACGTCAGTCAAGCAAGCCGGAGCAAGTGCTAGAAACTTAAGCAAGTGCATCGTGGTCACATTGTAAATCCACCGCTTGCTTGAGTTGCTTGTTAAACGCAATGGATGTCCATCTGGTGCTTTTAGTTTTCGATGTTATGTCACATCAATTGCGCGTATTCACGTCTAAGAAGATTCAGGGCTTTTAATACGTCGAACGAGAAGACTGTACTTTCTTCTCCGCCTTGTGAATATAAATTAATCTCTCGCCTGAAAGCTTTACGACGTATTCGCTTCACTCGTTGCAACTAACGGGGAAAGTGCATTTTTGTCACTTTTCTCGGCTTTGGAGACACTGTACGTGGAACAGTAGCCATAGCGGAATGTATAGAAAACTGAGTTCGGTACAAAACCTTCGACGAATGGTCGAGGAAACGTGGCATGCGGCGCCGGCGGCGGTGGTTAAGTACCTGTGTAATTAGTAAAAATTGGAAGTTCTCTAAAACCCAAATTGGCAATGAACTGGTATGGTCATAAGGCGACGGCGTTCTTGACATTTTCAAATGGAATGCAAGGTGAAAAAACTTTTTCCCTACGAAAACGAAAGCCAAAACTCACGCGTGACGCGCGCTTGACTGAGACTTCTAGTCAACCACAAAGGTCAATATGTCAAAAACACTGCTTATTGGTCAATTCGAACAAAACCAATTAAATTTGTTTACCAAGCACAACTCAAGAGCACTTCTGAGTGCTCTTAAGCTTAGCTGTGGATCTTTTGAAGATTAAGCTTCTCCGCCTTTTTTTCAAGCAAGCAAGCAAGCAGTGCCGCGCTAGGTCGGTCGGTCACACCTGTAACGAGCTAGGAATTTGCTAGCAAGCAAGGTTCTAGCGCGAATGTGACCAAGGGGTTAATAAGCCGTCTATTATATTGCAATGAGAATAATCGCTGCCGAAGGAATCGCTTATTTTACAGTTGTATGCTTAGAGAAATGGGTTTTAGTTGAAGCGAGACGAGTTGACATAACTTTGATACAAAACCCTCTTGCTTTTCTCATGTAAGTCATATGGTTGCTTTCATTCTAACTATAAGTTATATTCACGAAGACAGTATCACATTTAATTCAACTTCATCCTCGTTTTCCACACAAAAGCCAGGTCACGTAACAGAAAACTGTAAAATTGGATATTGTTCCATTGTTAATGGATCTTTCAAATATCGAAACTGGGTCTTTTGATGGAGGTGAGTGAGCTGGAATACACTAAACGACAATTTTACTTGCCGAACAGTAAAAAAAGAACCATGCACATTCGGTCATGAGCGGCAGTCTTTTATCAGGTTTAAAGCTCTTGATAAAGCCGAGAGTCTTTTCACCTGATAAAACATGTGCTGCGAACTTTTTTGAACGACTTCAAAAACAATCCTAACAAAGGTGTCCCTGCTGGGGTTAAACAACTGTTCTTTTGTGCATACAAGGAAAGCAAATGGCTCATTAGCATACAACAAATGTGCCGATACACCAACTGGCTACGACGAAGTGATCATGGCGTCCCGTCTCCTGTCGAAAGTTTGGGTTTACCTCCATGTAAGAACCTGTGACTTTTTCCATTGTTTTTTACCTTTGTAGTATTGCATTCCCAGTTGACTCTATTGTTTTATGCCTTTTGTTTTCTTTGTTTTACGTCACTCTTGAATTTGACAGGTTCTTACACCGAGGATGAGCCGAAAGTTTTGGAATTTTAAAGTTCTGAGGTTAAAAAAAAAATATATATATATAATCTTCTAGAAAATGCTATACCGAAATTGACAGGTAAGGAGGATAAAACGGCTTTCACGCATTTTGTCAGTGGCAGACCATTACAACAAGTAGACATAAGAAGCTTTCATCGCTGAATCAACATGCTTTCCTAAACATTTACACGTGGCCACTGGTGCCATTAAAACAACGGGTTACTTGCTAAGCTGCTGGTTGCTTATTTTGTTGGAGAAGTTTCCAAATGGAATGTCAAAAGATATGGTATAATATGCAGTGAACAAAAATATTAAAGTCGCCATAAAAGTACTAACAATTCTGAGTAATTACTATTCATATTTAGCATATTCTTGATACAAAGATCACTGTGATTTATATAAATATCATGGCGAAGATTAAAAATCATTGTCATTAAAAAATATATATCAATTATGACATTGTTTGGACACAAATGTTTTTCCCCCTCTTTAAATACTAACCCCTAACAAGTGATGTTTCCCCCTTTAAATAATAACCCCTAGTAAGTTTTTTTTCCCTCTATAAATACTAGCCCCTAGCAAATGAGTTCCCCCCCCCCACCATAGGTGCTAACCCCTAGTAAATGGTTTTTCCCCCTCTATAAATGCTAACCCATAGCAAGTGAGTTCCCCCCTATAAATACTAACCCCTAGCAATTACGTTTTTCCCCCCATGGGTGCTAACCCCTAGCAAATTGATTTTTCCCCCTCTATAAATATTAACCCCTAGTAAGTGAGTTTCTCCCCCCCCCCCCCCCATGGGTGCTAACCCCTAGCAAATTGATTTTTCCCCCTCTATAAATATTAACCCCTAGCAAGTGAGTTTCTCCCCCCCATGGGTGCTAACCCCTAGCAAATGGGTTTTTCCCCTTCTACAAATAATAACCCCTATCAAGAGAGGGGAATAAAAACCCATTCATTAGGGGTTAGCACCCATGGGGGGGGAACTTAATTGCTAGTGGTTAGTATTTATGGGGGGGGGGGAACTCACTTGCTAGGGGTTAGCATTTATAGAAGGGGGAAAAACCCATTTGCTAGGGGTTAGCACCTATGGGGGGGAAACTTAATTGCTAGGGGTTAGTATTTATGGGGGGAAAACACTTGCTAGGGGTTAGTATTTGTTTTGTTTTTTTTAAATTATAAAAAATTGGTAGTTATCTAGCAACCTTTGTGGCATTTTTAGGTGTTATAGAATGGGATCCCCTTAAAGAGGGGTTCCCAACATGAACATTGATTTGCATCAATGGAATATAAGGAGGTTGATAAAAGGTGTATGGGCGGGAGTTGTTGTGAGTAGTGCAAATAACAATTCTGAGTAATTACTATTCATATTTAGCATATTCTTGATATAAAGATCACTGTGATTTATATAAATATCATTGCGAAGATTAAAAATCATTGTCATTAAAATATATATATATATATATATATATATATATATATATATATATATATATCAATTATGACATTGTTTGGACACTCAAACCCACTTTCCTCGAAGACTGAAATCAAATCCATCTCCGGGCGTTTCAGAATGATGGTATATTACCAGGGGTCAATTCAATACAACTTTTACAAGTGTAATTTACAGGTGTAGCTATTGTTTTCAACCTCTGAAACAATGGCTACACTTGTGAATTACACTTGTAAAAGTATTGAATTGACCCCAGGTATAAAGGTTCATGCACGCGATTGATGTGCCTCATGTTATAGGCTAATATGCTTATGAGTTATTAATGATCTTTTTGAAATTTGTATTAATTATGCACAATTTAACTGGGGCAAGATTTAGTTTGGTTTGATGGTATAGGTTATGGCTTATGTGGCACAAACCTCTCTTTAGCATACACTTCTTCTGAAAGCACCTTCGAACGCCAGGAGGTTTGGTTTCCCCTGTGCACAGTGACCAGCTCAATGGCTTGTTGTCATTCGTGGCACAATGTATTCCTCTTATCTGGTGTCCATATCCACACGTTTTGGAACATTTGCTCCACGAACTAACCTGAAGAAAAAGAAACAGCATTTAATAAGATTTGGATCGAGAATATGTAAACAACTTTCTACATGTACAGTCTGAAGCCTGATGTGTTCTCATCTCGTACTCACCTTCCAGACAGGCGATGATGGAGTTCTAGTAGTTTTTGGTGGGCAAGGTTTAGTGTTGCACCTGCGAAGGTATCAATTGAAATTAATAGTGATGTTAATTTTATTGCTCCCATTTTCAGGACTTAATCCACAAAAACACTTATGGTCTAATGATCAGATGGTGTCAAGCAGAAGGTAGCAAAATGCTAGGGTAACCCTGCAAAGGTCGCGCATTTCTTTCCAGTTAACAAAAATATAATACCCGCGGGTTTTCTCAATGAGCATTTCCTTGGGTCGAAGTATCAGCTATTTAATTCAGCGAGACGCAACAAGTCCGAAACAGTTGCCCATGCCTAGTAATACTTGGGCTCACTCGTTTTCCTCTTTTCAAATTTTGCTGATTAGAAAAGAAGGGGTTATGAATGTTCGTTACCAAAGTGGTCTTAGTGCTTGGTATTGCATCGCATACGAACGCATTTGTCGATATTTAACCTTTCCAGGTGAATCAGGTAAATCTGAGTTACTGCACGATACGGATCACTGGAAAAAAAGTAATGGCAGGATGAACCACTAATCATCATCGGTATAACAAAAATGTGAGTTATGTGTATATTTTATCTTCTTTTTTTCTGTAGTTCATTTTTACTTTTCTTACTTTAGTTCAGTGATCGGCGCATTTTTCTTGCACAATTTCCAGGAAGTAGAAATCATATCTTTGCCAGCACACTTCTTGGTCCGCCGTTTGAATCCTCCTCCACAAGTTCTACTACATTCTCCCCAGTCACCCACGTGCCATTTGTATTGAGAGGGGCATGGTTTCATATTGCAATCTTTCCAGGCTAAAGGCGGGGCGTCTTTTCAACAAAATAATTAAATAGTATTAGAGTTAGCTATCACCTTCGATTTACGTCCTCTATATTTAAATAGAGTCGAAGCAACTGTATACGACAATACTTGTCTTCGGAAGTCAAGGTGGTTATAGAGTCCGATAATGGTACTTTACCAATGAAACTTTAAGACATTACGGCTTTTATAATGATTTAAATATACCTTTACATAAATAATTTTCCACTTTTTTGCTTTTTTGATCAGCACAGATTGTCGTTCTGTTTTTCTGTCCTCCACCACATGATACCGAGCACTCGTTCCAATCTTCAGTGTGCCACTTGTAGTCGCCATTCTCAGTCTCCTTTACTGCACTCCGTTTATAATTCTTCAATTCTGTGTGATGTCAACAAATTTAGGAATTAACGTAAGTTATAAATATATACAGTTTAAATCGAAAAGAAGCATTATCTGGTCGTTCCGTCTCCACAATGGCTCTTATCTGGTATATGGGCCCAGATCAATAGGTAAATAATTATCTACTAGTTTATTCCTTCAAAATAAGGCACCTTTCTTGCAAATGAAACTCCGTTCCATGTCACATCGTTCTGTTCCCCAACCTTTTCGGTTTATCATTAGTGAACAATCAAATCCAAATCGAGGCTCCCCAGGGCTCCATCCTTTGTAGACAACCGCTGTATCGTCAGGCCAGAAAAAGCCGCCTTTACTTGGGCTATACTTAGCCCCTAGCAACATGGAATTGAGGAAGAGAAATGTAAATTATACAATTTTTTTAAAGGAAAACGAAAATAAAACTCTTCCACAGAATCGTTTGTCTCTAACCTATTTTTACATTTTACAATAACTAAAGCACATACCTAGCCAATAAAACATATTATGCACATTTCTCTTTAGCAGTTCTTCCCGCAAATGATTTTCTTCCTCCATACTCCATAACGTGAGAATCCCAGCTCCTTTATTGAGACATGAATCGGTTGCATCCTGCAAGGTTTTTCTTTCTGTGTTAATTTGATAGCAGGCATTCCTGAGTGAAAGCCAACCGGATGGACATGTTTCTAAAACAGAGAATATAAGAATATGTTATCCCATGTTGGCAGATTTGTAGATACTGAAGTATTTCGTTTATCTAGAGTTAGATTATGTTTCTTACTAATGGACGTCCACAAATGTTACCTACCAAACAACAGCTGCACTGATTGAAATGCATTATTTTTCATCAACTTAGCTCACTCAGGATCAGGAGGTCTTCACAGAGAAGAGCATTAACCACTAGCTGGAGTGGTTTTGCGGAAAACACGAGTTCACCAGCTCGCGTTCGATTGTACTTAGATTGTCAAAATTATTTCCATCTTGCCGATAGGATTCGTTACTTTCTTGACCTTCGTAATTCCTACCCAGAAATTTTGAAAATTAAGCTTCAAAGGTGACAAATTAATTGATTGAATATTTAAATATAAGTTAACGTTGATATTATAATAACCCATCAGGAGTGTCGTCAGTGTAGTTATGCAAGGAATAAAATATAAGAAAGGTGATTCCCAAGCCTGCCTGTCATACTAAGATTACACTGGGTCACGCGTTTCATATTATTAGTTTTATGTATAAGAATATACAACGCCGCATATTAAATGTAGAGTGCATTCTACTTATATCGGCCGTCTTTCTTTCAAAACTGACAACATATATTACTGTACTGTGTTTAATTGGATTTACGACCCTAAAACATAGCCACGGAAACAAAAAAAATATACTTTACCACATCGTTTTCCATAGCATTTTTTAGAATTGGCTGGTAGTTTCGTCTTCCTGCAATGCTTGGAGTCGACATCTCCTCCACCACTCTTGGCACAAAATACTTTTCTTGTCTGCTTACCTGAGCCGCATGGAGTCGAGCAATCGCTCCAAGATCCAGTTTTCCACATATGAGGGTAATCTAAAAAGTAAGATTGGCCAAGAACCAAAGTACTAGTTGGAAACATAAGTGTCATGTGATCGTACCATTATATGACATTAGGGACCTTTAGTTCGGACTACGAGTACGAGATTGAGTACGAGTACGACTTTTCAAACCTAATTCGCGTGCTCTACATAACCATTTATCACACCAACTTTTTCCTATGTAAGAAAGGCTTCTTCTTGTGATTTTTAGCACTTTGGGCAGTTAAAGTATTAGGGGGGCAGTTTATGCGAATGAATATTAGTTCACGAGAGAAAAGTAATCGCTTTCAAAGCGAAAGTGAAGTCCAGATCTTTTTATTGATTTCCGGCGGCCATATTGGTGTCCCTCGGAGGGACACCAATATGGCGTTTCCATACAAAGCTCTGTAAATTTGAGTCGAATGCTTCGGGGAATAATTCAACAATGGGATACTGCACAGATATGAAACTTACCGAAGTTGTTTATTTGTTACTCTTTTATAACATTACAAATTCTTTTTTTTTTTCAGTTTATTTCTTTTTTATTTAATTTTTTTTTCTGTAATGTTTTTATTATTATTAAACAAGAAACAGTAGTGTTACATTACAGAAAAAAAAGAATCACAAATACATTACAAACTATGACATTACGTGTAGCTCTAAGCTTACTTCCATATATTTCACAATATTTCTATATTCTTACTGTAAATGTAATACTATAACTACTTATTACAGCATTTACTTTAAAACTTTAAACTAAATTTAGCCTGGAAGGAAAGCAAAACAAAGAAAAAAAAAAAAAAAGAAGAAGAGGAAGTTATACACATTTTTTTCATTTCTTAGGGGACTGGCATCAAGTTCACAGGGGACTACAAGAAAGGCTTAAAAGGCTCCCATTTTTTCCGGTTAATAATGTCGGCTTTGTTTTCAATTTCATTGATATGTTTCATATAGTGTAAAAAATCATCAAGTTTTGTTGGACATTCTTTCATTTTACACAGCCAAATGTAGTATTTAGCAAGCAGGCAGCAAAAGTTTATTTGAAAGTTGTATTTTGAACTATCTGGTTTTAAGCCCAGTGCTGTACCCAGTTGTATGAGCGTTTCTTTTTCAATTATTTTACATGACTGAAGCCATAAGGAAATGCTGACCCAGAAGGACTGAGTTTTGGGGCATTCCCAGAATAGATGTACCAGTTTTTCTGTCTCTTCTTGGCAGAAGATACATTTTTCGCTATCAACGAATCCGATTTTTTTCAGAAAGTTGTTAGTCGATATTCTTCTGTGTAAGAATTTAAAATTAAAAGCTATAAGTTTTGTACTCTTCGTACATTGAAGGGATAATTGATAGGCAGTTTTCCAGTTAATCGTAACGTTAATATCCTCAAACCACTTTTGTTGCCTTGACATAGGTAGTTCGCTCTTTTTTTTAAAACTAGTTTCTTATATACAAGTCTACTTGGTTTTGAATTTTCTACAAATTTAGTCAAGAACTCTTCATTCTTTAAAGAAGGCCTTGTATTTTGTGGTATGTGTTTTTTCAGGAGTTTTGACTGCAGATATTAGTCCATAAAAAGCTAAAGGCCGGACTTTCAGGCTATATTTACTTTGGAAGACAGAGAGTGAAAGAAATTTGCCAGAGCCATTCATTAAATGCTTGACTTTTGTTACTCCTTTAGTAAACCAATCTTTATAGTAAACTGGTTTGTTTTCTATTCGTATCAAGGAATTGTACCATAAAGGTGATGCAAGAAAGTGATCATCTGACACTAGCGTTTGTTCAAAATTTACTTCTGACCAGATTTCAAGAATCTCTTTGATGAAGGGATCTGATATCTTAATAATACTACTGTCTTTTTTGGTAAGATTTCCAGTTAAAGTGACTTGGCCTCCATATTTCCTAAGTTCGAGGTCAAAAAAAAAACTTTTCCATCCTCCCTGGTTTTCTGTGTCCAGGTACTTTTTAATCCAAATTGCTTTTAACGATCTATTAAAAGAATGTATATCAATCATTTTAAGACCCCCTTCAGGGTGATATTTATCATTACATTTCGTTTAATTTTGTCTCCTTTGTCATTCCATAAGAAATTGTAAAACATACCATTTATTTCTTTGATTACCTTATTATTTGTTTGTAAAGGCGAGAGAATATATGTTAGTTGTGACGCTACGAGGCTTTTTAAGACTGTAATTTTCCCTAACAGACCGAGTCTACGCAGTTTCCAACAGCCTAAGATTGTCTTTATCTTTTTCAATTTATCATTGTAGTTTAAAGATAAAGTCATATCAGGGTCTGTTGAGAGCCACACTCCTAAGGCTTTGACTTTTTTGCGTGGCCATTTAAAGTTCTTTTCAGGACATAGCTTAAAATCGCTTTCAGCATTGGCGCCTGTCCACAAGGCTTCTGTCTTGCTATTGTTAAGTTTTAGGCCAGATACAGAACCAAAGCTGTCTATCATCTTCAAGGCTTCTAGGAATGATTTTTCAGAACCGTCTAAAATAAGGGTTGTGTCGTCAGCAAATTGGCTCAATTTAATCTCTTTACCGTTTAACATTATGCCACAAATGTCCTTCTTTTGGCGAATAGCGTCAGCTAGTATTTCTACTGAGAGAATAAACAAATAAGGTGACAAGGGACACCTCTGCTAAGTTTAAAAAAGTTACTTGCCCATCCATTGTTCAAAATACAACTTTCAATATTGCAATAGAATACTTTTATCCAGTTCAGTAAGGATTTACCGAAACCGAAATGTAGGAACGTTTTCCGTATGAAGGACCATTCCAGCGTATCAAAAGCTTTTTCGAAGTCGAGGAAAAGGAGTAGTCCCGGTATATTTTTCTCTGCAGTATATTTAATGAAGCTGTCTATTAAACGAATGTTTTCTCCGATGAATCTGCCTTTAATGAAACCTGTTTGATCATCTGAAATAGGCTTCGGAATAACAATTTTGATGCGGTTTGCTATGGCTTTCGTTGCAATCTTATAATCGCAATTTAACAATGTTAACGGCCGCCAATTCTTAATTAAATTAAGCTCAGCATCCTTTTTTGGTATAAGCTTTATGATTCCTCGTCTTTATGATATCGAGAGCTTTCCTATTTCATAAGAGTAATTTAGAGAGTTTATCAATATTTCTGCAAGATCATTCCAGAAGACTTTGTAAAATTCACAAGGTAGACCACAGGCGGACCACCCGATGTTTGTGTGTGTTGCGTGACATCGTTCAATGGCGGTTACAAAAGAAATATGGGTTAACATAAATAACTTGGCCGCGATTTGCTCTGAATACTAAGTTTATCCTACATGTTCAATAAAAGTTTAGATGAAATGTTAAATGAGTCTTGTGTGTTATTTTTGGCCCGTTCTGAGCCGTTTAAGGTGTCATTTCGCGAGATAATTTACCCCAAGAGTAAGAAGAGAAAGAGAGACAAGGCAGGCAACAAACCAGACGGCGACCGCGACCTTGTCCACTTCAAGCGCGATCTGACGCTAAACCAGCACATTTCTCACCTCGAAAACGCCGGCATCCGATTGAGCACAAATTTCTTCGTACTTGTGCCGAGCTTGAGCTTCATCCTTCCAGAATTTTTCGAGAAAAGGGATCCTGAAGTCCGAAAAACTGCTTTCTCGATATGATCGGTGCCAGATTCATGACCAAAGGAATTTGAAGAATGCGAGTCCATTCGAATCTACCAATCAACGCAACGCAACGCATCGCTGCCGTTGGCGGCTCAAAAGCCCATTGGTAGATTCGAATGGACTCGAATGACACCTTAAACGGCTCAGAACGAGCCAAAAATAACACACAAGACTCATTTAACATTTCATCTAAACTTTTATTGAACATGTAGGATAAACTTAGTATTCAGAGCAAATCGCGGCCAAGTTATTTATGTAACCTATATTTCTTTTGTAACCGCCATTGAACGATGTCACGCAACACACACAAACATCGGGTGGTCCGTTTGTGGGTAGACCATCAGTTCCAGGAGATTTATCAGAATTCATACTTTTGAGAGCGTCCAAGCATTCTGTCCTGTTTAAAAGTCTGAATGTGAACTATTCCCGGATTTACTTGTAAGAAATACTGTCGTTCAACACTCGGACGTACACGCAAACTTATACCCCCACCGTGGTACAAGGAGGGGGTTGTAGCAACCCCCCCCCCCCCCCCCTTGGGTTTTTGTGATGTTGCAATATTTCTAAAATATTTTACATCTAATAGATAACCCGCGATGTGCTCTACAAGATAAGGTAAACATTATGGGTTGTGACGCTGCCGGGGTCCGCGACGTCATCCTAAATGGTCACCATAACGGCCGCCATCTTGGATTTTACAAAAAATTCAAATTTATCGGGAAAATGTGGAAATTGCAAATATTGTTTGCTAGAGTTTCAAAATAACATACAATTTAACCTTTGTTATGTTTTTGGTAGCATTTAATATGTTTTTTTTTTTCACTGAAAAAGGTAAAAACACGCATTTTTATTCAAAAATGGCTTGACCACATGTTATTTATGATATCATATCTCGTTACCATAGCAATCGATTGCCGCCAATCTTTAACCCCTAACCCCCCCCCCACCCTCCACCCCCCCCCCCCCTTGTACGACCGACGGTTAACTCAGTATCACTTGATAAGAAATAAAACACAAACAGCGGTGATAAACATGGTAAACCAACGCATTTTTATAATAAACTTGACGTTTCAGTATCACTTACCTGGGCATCCATATACGGTATTTATCATTAGGATATCACTGGGTGTCAGGGATTTCCTTTGACCAATTCGATTTTGATACCTCGCATCCTTAGTCTTTATTGTCGTCAGATAATGTCTTTTCTCCGCATCCAGCTTTGCAAAGTAGTCTTTTCCATAATGCATAATGCTCATGTAGTCGTATGGTATTTTTTGTGTATCGATAATGCCGTGACTATATTTCATAAACTGATCTGATCTACCTGGTGACAGAAATTACAGGAAAATCACATTGGTGGCATTGGCATAATATAGTCATGCTAATGTCCAACAATATTGTTTTATAATTTATATAAGCCATTTAACGGTGGTGTGGATTAGCAATTATGCTATTATGGAACTCAGTTACATTTTATATATTCGTTTATTACTAATGGGTGTTCCATGCTCACTTGATTATTGCCATCAACTAACATACCAAAGCAATAGACCAGTTCCGATATATTAAAATTCATACTTGGCTCCGACGCTTAGGGGAATAAAACAAAAGAAATCACATTGAGGTTCAGCGTTGAATTATTCATTTCCTTTGTTTTATTCCCCTAACCCTCGGAGCCAAGTATGAATTTTAATATATCGGAACTGGTCTATTATGTTATGAATTTGTAAGCCATTATTCAAGGCAGGGCGTTTCTTGCAATATAGAAGTATTGCTATTATTACCGGAGCTCTCGCGGGCCGAAGGCCTGCTGCGGAGCCCCATTCTCACAGAACCAGAGAACCATAGAACCCATGCCCGTCATTTTTCATGGTCATGGCTAGCGGAATGTTTCGCGGGCGCGTAGTGTGCCCGCCGCCACCGTCGCGCAGGGCTAACTCGCGTATACCGTCGTAACACATGCGCGTATGACGCCACACAACATCCGGGATCTTTGCAATTTCACGTCACCTGGAAAAACACTGCTGTGTTTGCTGTGTTTAGCGGAGAAAACCGTTTAAATTTAAGTCGTTATACTTCTGCATTTTTTCGCGGTTTGCTACTCAAGACAGGGATACTAATTAAGGGATACTCAGAAGCCGCTATAGTGGAAAAAGAAGAGCTTTCAGGGATAAAATCTTGCCTCGAGGATGGGAGCAATGCGAGGAGATGTTTGTCACTTCGGGTTTCAGAACTGAAGAAGCGGAGAATTTCCAAGCAGTGGAGGGACTTAAAGGTAAAACATATTACATTTTTCCATGGGAATTTATGTTGATATCAATCTGTGATTGACTTTTTCTTTGTGTTCTCGCTAGTTGTGGAGAATTGTTTATAAAACGCGCTCAATTAAATTCAGTTGTTTTGATTTCTTTCATCGGAGACATCTTGGCCTTGATGAGCTATAAATGGTTCGCGTGTTGCTTTTAAACATAAACATATGGATATTTGAATAAAATTTTTCGAAAGAAGTTTGTGTTGTCCGTTGTTATGTGTTTGTTCATTCATTACATAGGTCGAAAAGCGATTTTATGTAAACGAAACAAGACTTGGATTTTATAGTTCTATACTTCACTCGCGTGGTCTTATGCAAATATGTTTTTTTTTTGCAATTTTGATTTCCAAATCAGTTTCTCGGACAATTTTTTATAAGCAGCAGGTGTATTTTACTTGGAAAGTAGTCGTACTAGTTATTCTAGACGGAGAAAAAGTTGTTTTTGTGAACTTTTGTATGTTCTAAATGTACTGTGCAAACTTAGAAAATAGCCCGGTCGTCAATTTTATTCTTGTGCTTCCTATCTTTCACCTCAGTTAAGTTTTTCATCGGCTTTCTGTTCAAAGAGCGACGCTGTTAGGCTTAGCCTATCTATATATATTATGATACCGTGATATGAAAAGATGACGAACAACGCTCGTTTATAAATAATACCAGTTTTTGATTAAAAGTTGCTGTTCATACATGAATGTGGTTACCTGACAGGATATTGTCCCAGAGTATTTGAACGTAGTCGTCCCTGTCTGGCCGAGATTGCGTGTGCCATAAACCCAAGGCGTGTCCCATTTCATGAATAACGCTGCCAGCAGGACAGTGGTCTCCTAATTTTATTGGTTGATAGCCACCAATGCGACCAATCGAAGAGGCGCACCTGAAATCGCCAAATAACTCCGCTGAGATTACATGTACGTATTAAAGAGGCTGATTGGCAGCCGGTTATCAACTGAAATTAACATTTTAGTAATTTTAGCGCAGAAAAAAACGCCATAAATTTTCGCTGAGCATCAGGCTCTAATAAGGCCACACGAAGAGTAGTATATAAGAAGTCAGTCAAACACCATTTTTTCTGAAGGCCCAAAATAAGCCTCCAAACGCCCGAGTTACCGGCCCCCAGGGCTCATGCATTCACCCTGGGGGCCCGGTAACTCGGGCGTTTGGAGGCTTATTTTGGGCCTTCAGAAAAAATGGTTTTTGAGCTGACTCCTTATATACTACTCCGGGGTCGGGGGTTCTCTTATATTTTTAAGCTGTTACAGACCCTAATAAACCGTTATTTGAACAACTGGTGCCGCGTTATTACCAATTGAACAAAGGGGTCCCCTGTGTATCTAAAACCCATATATATGGCGAGACCCATGAACAACGAGCGTGACGTTTTCGATAATATCCCTCAGCGCGAGCTTATCGCTTGGCTCGATTCTCAAGAAAGAAAACCCCTTTTGAAGGTTCCTCGCAACGAGAACCTCGCAGGGTTTGACCCTTTAGATCGAGAGCGTATGGGTGACTTTCTGATGCCTAGTCGGATTGTTGAACTATATGATCGCGGTGAACAGGGTGAACAAGGCAGACCGGGACGAAGACAGAGAACCATAAACTGGCGCTTTACTCAGGGTCTAACAAGACCTCTTGTACCCCAAATGATGAACAGAATCAAACAAGCTGTTCGCAGAAGGCATAAAGTTAAACTTACCTGGGCCTACAAGCTGCGAAACATCGAAACTGGTGAATCCATTGTTTACTATACAAACACCAGCAGCCCTTGGTTTTCTAAACTATCGCAAACGAAACGATGGTTGCAACAACAAGAAGAGCTTCGTCTTCAAGGTGAAAAAATCAACAGACCTGATACGAAATGGGTTTTCGAAAGCACTGTCTTTGTTGAGGTCAAAGCGATTTTAGATCGACAACCTTTGCAAATCTGGGCGAGTTGCCCGACTGGCTTCGTAACAAAAGAGAAGTCATCTCTCTTGACAACTACAACGACGATCTTTGCCTCTTTCGGTGTTTGGCTGTTCATCAAGGGGCTCGTATAGACAGGAGCACTCGCAAAGCCAGAGCCTTAGCGCAAAGCTTCTTTGCCCTTCACCGTAGAGGTCGCCCTAATTGCAATGTTGTTACTTTACAAAAGTTTCACTTGCTTGAAAGGCACTTTAGACAAGGGATTGCCGCTTACACTGTTACAGATGACGGCAACTTTGTTTTGAGTTACACACCTTCGCACTACGACAAAGTCGGCACCCCTACGATGACTATCGGTATCTACAACGCACATGCCTTCTTGATCACTGACATAAATAAAGTCACAAACAACTACACTTGTGGCGATTGTTTGGCAAGGTTCACAAAAACCTGTAACCTAGCGCGCCACGCCAAGACGTGCACTCGCGGGCAAACTAAGATTGCCTGTCCGGGAAATTAGATCCTTGCTCCTGAGTCAGCTTTTGAAAAGGCGTTTTATCCAGAAGGCAGTTTCGGCATTAAAGCCACATGCTGGCTAGAGTATGAGGCCCGACAGCGTGGCATCCACATCCACCACCACAGATGTGGCCATGGAGGCGAGCGCTCCATTTGGCGCTACAAAGTTGATGGCTATCACCCAGAAAGCAAAACTGTGTTTCAGTATCACGGCTGCCACTGGCACGGTTGTCGAGAGTGCTTTCCTGCACCTGAACAAAGAAACGAAGTGATCACGACTGACCGTAAAGGCAACACAATCACAAGGGAGCAAGCCTTCGTAAGAACTGTGCATATAAATCAGATCTTCACGACACTTGGCTACAACTTGGTTGAAAGGTGGGAGCACGAGATGCCCCGACCGTGGTGGCACGATCGAATCCCCCCTAAAAGAAACGAAACATATCCACACGCTATCGTCTACGACTTTGAAGCCTATCAAGACAAGACCAAGGCAAGTCAGCCGACCGGGGATCTCTCTTACGAAAGCGAGCACGTGCCTATCTCAGTCTCCATTGCAGACACGTTGGAGCCTGAGCCAGAGTACATTTGCTCTAAAGATCCCCAAGAGCTTATCCGACTGTTTTATCAATCTCTGGAGCGCCGTGGCAACGCGATCCGAGATGATATAGCTCAAAAATACATGCCGCAGGATCTTGAGGGGTTAACGGAAGATCAACAAAAACTCATCAAGCAATGGTGTGACCAGGTCCCAGTGGTCGGCTTCAATTCAGGCCGATACGATCTGCACCTTATCAGAAAACACTTTGTTTCTTATCTCGGACAAGAACACGGCGTCTTTGCAGGGGAGAAACAGAGACAAATCATGTTCATCAACACGCCCTCCTTCAAGTTCCTCGACGTCACAAACTATCTGTCCCCAGGCATCAATTACAATAAATGGGTAAAGACGTATGGGGCGAAACAGACAAAGTCCTGGCTCCCATACGAATGGTTTGACAGCGCTGACAAACTTGACTACAAGGGGCTTCCGCCATACTGGTGCTGGTACTCACAACTTCGAAACTCCTTTGTTCTTTCTCCAGAGGAGTACAAACAATGCGAGCAGGTTTTCAAAGAGCGCGGCATGAAAACCTTCGGAGACTGGCTGGAGTATTACAACAACCTCGATGTTACTCCCTTTCTTGAAACCCTCGAGAAAATGAAAGCGTTTTACACCAAGCTCGGGGTTGACATTTTCAAAGACGCTGTTTCGTTGCCTGGGGTTTCGATGCAATACATCCTGAGAGGAACCCTGAGAGGCCGTAACCGACCCCAACTATTCGCCCCAAGTGCCGAAGCCTATGCAATGCTGAAAGAGGCTGTTGTTGGTGGACCTAGCTTGGTGTTCACACGTAAACACGTGCGTGGCGAAACCCGCATCCGCTCACACAAATACGACTTAGCTCGTATCGTCAAGCGTATTCTAGGCTTCGATGCGAACTCCCTTTACCCTAGCACCATGTTGCAGGAAATGCCCTGTGGTAAAGAGAAAGTCGTCCATTACGAAGATCCAGTAGAGGCTGCAAGAGACTTCTGGCTCAAGTTGATTACGAAGCAGTGGTTCGGCTTTGCCGAGGTCGATATCGAAGTCCCTCAGGCCTTATGGGAGCACTTCGAAGAGTTTCCTCCGCTCTTTGTAAACCGCAGCGTGGGCGAAGAGGACGTCCCTCAGCACATGAAGGATTACCTTGCTAAAAGCAACAGAACCCATTTGCCCGGGCAAAAGAAGCTGCTAGGCGTGCTTCAAGCAAAAAAGATTCTGCTTTACGCCCCAGTGCTAGAGTGGCTTTACAACCACGGACTCCACATAACCGCTGTCTACCGCACGATCGACTATACACCCATCAAGATCTTCGACTGGTTCGTCCATGAGGTTGCCAATGCACGAAGGAAAGGCGACGCTGATAAGGAAAAAGCCTTGCTCGCAGAAGTGTACAAGCTTTTGGGCAACGCTGCTTACGGCAAGTTCATCGAAGCTGTTGAGCGACAGACAAGAGTTGTGTACACCAACGACGAAGACACTGTCGACAAACACCTGCGCTCAGCCTGGTTCGAAGATCTCGAGGAGATCGGGGGATCATACAAGATCGAGTTACGCAAAAACAAGGTCACCATAAACCGGCCCTTTCAAGTCGGCATTGTTGTCTATCAACTTGCTAAGTTGCGCATGCTGCAGTTCTACTACGAGTTCCTCGATTACTATCTCGACAGGCGTGACTTCGAGCTTATCCAGATGGACACGGACAGCATGTACTTCGCCCTTTCATACGACACTCTCGAAGAAGCAGTTCGACCAGAACTTCGCACCCAGTTCGAAAGGGAGAAAAAGAACTGGCTCTCCTGGGACAAGTGGAGCAGCAGAGAACCGGGTTTGTTCAAGCTTGAAAAGGAAGGCACTCGAGCCATCGCTCTATGCAGCAAGTGCTATTACGTAGAAGACGAGGAAAGCGGCGAAGCCAAGATGTCCTCCAAGGGCGTCAACAAGGGGCAAAATGAGCTTCGGTGGGAAAGATACGAGCGGGCCCTTGAAGGGGGTAGGGATATGGCCACTAACAGAGGCTTTCGAATGCACAACGGGGCCATGTACACGTACGAACAGCGCAAGCTAGGTCTCAGCGCCTACTACGACAAGCGTTGGGTGTTGCCAGACGGCATCCACACAGAACCAATCGAGTTTCACATCCCAGCGGGTGGCAACTGAGTACCCGGCGGCACAACCATCAACTCTTCGCGCACAAACCCGCGCTTGGGTCCGTCATACAGATAATACACGACAGGAGCATCTGGCTTGGTAACAGCCTTCTCGATGTTGTAGACTTTCAAAGACCAGATTGGATCAGTTGCCCGTCGACTACCGCCCTCAAGTTCGCCAGGCTGATACAAATATCTCACGTGGACTCCATGAGGGAGCTTCTTTTCGTAGAAGCCCACAGGTCTAGCATATGGGGTCGCGGGCTTGGCTGATTTTGCTTTCTCTTTGATTGCTTGAGCAGGCTTCTTTCCAGTTAATCTGGTTACTTCATTGTTCAAGGCAGAGACAACATCTGGCAATCTTTTAACCCAAGCGGTCGAACGGCCAGAGGGCAGATTCATTTCAACTGCGTACTGGTAACCGAACAATCGTTCAGCCAGGGTTCTGTTGAATCTTTCAACAATCCCTTGGTCTCTGTGGATATCAACACGCCCACGACGAATGGTTGTTTTATGAGCCCCAGTCTCTTTAGTCACAGCCCCCATAAACTCTGTCCCCGGATCGACTTGCAATAGTTGTGGCCATTTCAAAGGCCCGCGTCTGTAAATACGTGTAAGCGCCTTAGAAACTTCATCAGACTCTTTCGAAGTCAAGGGCTCTGCTGCTTTGTAACGGCTAGCCACATCAACAACTGTCAAAGCATATTTGTAAATCTTTCGCCCATGAGGCAGTTTGTCGTGAGGTAAAAAAAGTAGATCCGCTTGATGCACAGCATTAGGAGTCTGGACATCAAACTTGGGCCGAGGGATATGGCGTGGTGCGGGGAGGTAAACTTGCCAAAGGGCTTGTTTGACAAGCCATTTCTTTGCCGTCTCTTCAGAGACTTTGGCTGCTGCAGCTAGCTTTTTGACAGCGGCAAGTCCTTTCCAATAGCCTTTGGGGCCGTAATAGACCTTTGAGAGTTTAGCCTCCATATACATATATGTATTTATAAAAAGCGAAACGCTGCATAGCCAAGAGCAAGGGCGCCAGTGCCGATAAACAAGAGTTCGCCTTGTTTCTGCTGTGGGCCTGGTTTATAAAAGTCAGAGAACTCGGGCTCTTTGGGGAGTGTTTGAATTCGTTCCTCTGTAGGATGTGTTTGGTTGTAGAGCACTAGAGCTTGGTCAGTGTCTTGAAAGTTGTGTTTCGCTTGATCTTTGATCCGATCATTGCTGGCAATCCAGTCGAGGAGCTTTGTGCGGTCTTTCTGATATTTAGCGTAGGCCGCTTGATAGGCCTCTAACGCCTTGTCGTGTCTGATCTTCTCATCCAGAGCGGCTTGGCCACTGTCGCCAGACAAGTATTTTGCGAGATAGTTGCCCCCAGTGAAAGCAGCTGCGTTTAGAATTGCTCCACCAACCATAATAGCGATTGAGGCCATCCCTGTATATACATATATGATTTACATTGAGGCAGGGAGGATCTTCTGGTCCTCGAGGTATTTCTTGAGAGCTATGCTCCCAGCCATGGCAGCAGTGAACTTCACGTAGTTCATGAGACTCGAGCTGGGGTCGGCCGTGAGATTTTCCTTGACGACCTTTTTGCCAACCCAGCCAATAGTTGCGACAAGGCCAGTTATTGTGGCCGCATCAAGAACAGCTTTCACGAGCTTGTTGTCAGACATGGTATATATTTATGGTTTTTGTTTCTCGTCTTCACTCTCGTCTTCACAGAATTTTTTGTGAAACTCAAGTGCCTGCTGTCTCATCTTTTCATCGTGTGCAGCAAGTTTCCTTTGTCTTCGCTCCTCCCTATACTTAGCAAATGCCCTTTCTCTTTGCTCCTCCATATACTTAGCAAGTTTACTTTCTCTTTTCTCCTCCACACGCTCAGCAAGTCCCTTATGTCTTTGCTCTTCCACACGCTCAGCAAGTCCCTTATGTCTTTGCTCTTCCACACGCTCAGCAAGTCCCTTATGTCTTTGCTCTTCCCTACACTCAGCAAGTCCCTTATGTCTTTGCTCTTCCTCTTCATAGCGTTTCTTACATGCATTGTTAATTGTGCTGAAGAGGGTGTAGGTACTGCAAGCCCAAAGATAACCGGCGATAGCCCAGCCAATAAAGTCCACAAAGTCGTGAGTCCGCATGGTATATATATATATATATTTTTTTTTACTCCATTTCTCGAATTCTTCGTCTCGGTGGTGGGGGAGCTTGAACTTCATTCACCACTACAGGGGCTGGGGTCGGGGCTTTGCGTCTAAGTGTATTCATAATGGCCTCGCGTTGGTAATATAGGCCCCAAGCGGATATAATTACCCCGACAACACCAAGAATGAGAAATGCTGATTTGCTGCTAGCTTCTTCATTTGCCGAGTTTGGGGCAGGCTCGTTTGTTGCTTTAGCAGCTTGTGCTTGTGCTTGTGCTTGTTTTTTTGCCTCTCTTGCCCGGCGGTTGTACTCAGCAACCCTTTTGCCAGCAGCAACACGACCAGGGTTTTTGGCTGGAGCAGTCTTTGGGGTATCAGAGGTAACGTGCGTTGCTGGCGCGACTGTTTCTTCAGGCACCGTCTCGAGTGGTTGAGCCATCAGTGTATATATGCATATATGTATATTTTTTTATTTCAAACCTTCGTGGTTCCTGCCAGGTTCCTTGCCAGGTTCCTGCCAGGGTTCCTGCCAGGGTTCCTGCCAGGTTCCTGCCAGGTTCCTTGCCAGGTTCCTGCCAGGTTCCTGCCAGGTTCCTGCCAGGTTCCTGCCAGGTTCCTGCCAGGTTCCTGCCAGATTATGTGTCAAAAATTTCATCAAAACATGTGTCAACTTCATCAAAACCCTCGAGTGGATAACCTTCACCGTCTCTGCTTGGGTGTACAGGTGGAGCAGGTTGATGGGGCAACTCTTCTGGCTCCTTTTTGAAGTCGATGTGTTTTGTAGTGATCAAAACAGCATTGGCCAAGGCCAAGAAGCGCCCACAACGCAGTGCAAGGTTTCCAGCAAGAGATGAAAGTTCCTGGTTAATCATGTAGTCATTTTTGAGTTCTTTCTGCAGGGCCTCCACATCGTCAATCTTAACAACCATGCCGGCGCCTTTGGTTGCGAACATTATGACGCTGTCAATCAGAGACTCGGTCGTCTTGTTACCGACATAGGCTTCATACCTTTTGTAGTACTTTTCAACCTGTTTATCTGTCAGGCGTTTCACCTGCTCGTGTGTGAGCTGGGCACCGATGGCCTCTTTTGATTTGCCGGTTGAAACAAGGACTGCCAGTTTCTCGCGTTGAGCTGGAGTGTCTGAACCTGTTAAGACTTCAGGAATCGCTGATGGCAAGGTGCTATCAGGGGTTGCCTCTAGCAGCTGCATGATTTCATTATCAAATGCGACCATGTCTGGGTTTGTTGCCATTGCGTATGTGTGTATATATGTGTTTTTTTTATTTTTCAATTATTCTCTTGATGTCAGGCAAAAGACTTTCAACCTCACGTATAAGCCCCGTCATGGTGGCTGGGCACACAGTGACTTTCAAAGGATAGCGGTTAAGAAGCATGAGACGCAGATCGTCCTCGCCAACGGTTTTGATTATCTGTATTTGCATCTCCTCTGCATGACTCTGTAATTCACCCAGAAGCTGTGAAAAGACCGTGAGCTTGTGGATACTGGTTGAGGTGTTCATGGTTCAGCGTATATATATGTTATGTATTTATTTTTTTTCACTTCAACCCCATAGGGATGTCGCAGAGAGAAGACTAGGTGAGAAAACTTGTGCCCCTTTAATTTTGCAATCAACTCTTTGTACTCCTCGTGTGAGAGCTCACCAGCATAGTCGTCGAAGATGGCCTTCGTTGTTTTGCTTGATGGGGTGTAAAAAAGCACAATCGCTGCAACGTTTTCCCTAAAGGGTTTCGCAATGCTGGTTAACTGTTGGGTTAGCACCCACACTGACAAGCCGCTGTGGCGAGCACTGAACCCTAGTTTCACAAGTTGACTCGTGCGGCCTTTCACATCCTTCGAAGCAGCACAGTCATCGAGCACAAAGAGTGTGTTTGTCCCGTCGAAGAAATAACTGGCTAAAGTTAACCACGCTTCAATCTCATGCTGCTGACAGTCTATCACGAAAATGCGTGGCTCCTTGTCCACGAAACCGTCGTAGGTCTTGTTGTGGACAAATGTTGGGCAGAAGAGAACAATATAGTCAAACTTGCCCCTGAAGGGGCCACGCAGCTGATTCAGAAGATATTGTGTTTTGCCAGAATTAGTCGGGCCGATAATTAGGGCATTGAATGGCAGCTTTCGTGGGTCCATTCTCTATATATTTTTATGTGTATATATTGTGTTTAGTACTGAACCGCCTGCAGCTGCTTGTCCATGATGTTCATCTGTGAGTCGCTGATCGTGTAGATGTGGCAGTGCACGTTTCCCGAGCCGGAGGTTGTCCTTTCAATCTCAAGATGTACGCCGTCCTTTGTGTTGACGAGGCGTTGACCGTTGCCATGTAGGGTTGTGTCAGCCATTGATCTAAGGTCGATAAGGAGGCCGAACTTGTTGCCCGTGAGATATTTAGTCAGATTCATGTTTGGCCTGCCATCACCCTTAGCTTTTACGTTAAAAAGGCGACTGACTTCCCTCCACATGTCGGTCCCGTTGATGCCTTCGTTGTAAATCCTGTTGGGGGAGCCGTTTATGGTGACATTAACTTTGGTTATGTCTGGGTTGAAGTATTTTTCTGAGTCCCTGGCCCCTGCCGTGTAGGGTTCGATGAATAGCAGAAGGATGGCTTTCAGTGACCTGCGCTGCGGGTTCACCCTGAGATTCAGCCGTGCGTCTGAACCCTTCGAGAAGGGGACCACTTCCTCTCGCATGATATGGTCGTAGGCAAACTCCTTTCCGCTAGAGTATACACTTGTTGCCTCGTCAGCCAGCTGCTGACTTCGGATTGTCTCGTACTCAAGCTGGATATTTGTCAACTTGTAGACAAGCTTGCTTGTATCCGAACCCCTGACAACTTGAGAAGCCTGGGCGAGCGTTATCTCGAATGTCAAATCGTTGTAGAGTGCCTGTGGGTACATGACGCCGTGGTCTGTTATAATCTGGTGGTCAAGGTTGATGCGATATTTGTTTTTGTAAATGGTCTCCAGCTTGTTTTCCACATCCACGCCAGAGGTCTTCTTGTCGCCGGCACTAGAGCGAATCTTGCTCAAGTCTACACTCTGGATGCCCTCGGGGAGCATGTTATCTCTCTTATCAACAGAGAGGAAAAGGTCCTCAAAGATTTTGTAAATATCGTACCCAACGGTGTCCTGGACAGTGGTTGCGGCAAACTTCACAACAAGCCTGTCAACTAGTGCTCTGGAGACATTTTGTACAACATAGTTGTTTGCGTGGCCGCCAGCAAGGTCGATGTTAAAGAGCAAGGCAAGCGAGCCCGACACGATAACCTCATGTTCGTTGAGCTTGGGCACAGTAACGTACAGGGTCTCGCCGGGATTGGCTGAAGTGCGTTCAAAGGTGATGCGTTTTACGGTGCGCTCTGCTTTCATAGCACCAAGAATCTTCTCTGCGTTCGTTGGGAGGAGGTTTGGTTGCACGGCCATGGCCAGAGTATATATATAAATTTATATTTATATATATATATATATACTCTGACCATGGCAGAAGGTGGATATGATATACCTGGCGAGAACGAAAACACCGGGCTTGACTGGGATATAGACCACGATGGTGACGACGACGAAGAAGAAGAAGTTGATACAACAACCCCCTTTCAACCGGGAGCTGCATCCACCCCATATCCTGGCGGTGAAGAGCAGATTGAAATGCATACACTGCCTCGCGAACAGAGCGGTTTTGATTCTGAAGGCATCCCTCTGCTTGAAGGCGACTTCTTAGATGCAACGGAAAAAGCATCTAGAATCGATCAAGCTATGGACTGGCTTAAAAGCCGCTTTCCGAAAATAAATCTCAGACGAATAGACCCTATTGGTTTCGGTAAAAAAAACAGAAAATATAGGCAGAATTGTTACCTTTGGGCCAAGGGGTGGCGAGAAGCCCATTTTCAAACAAGATGGGTCTGGCCTTCTTAAATCATTTACAGACAAGTTCGAAAGGGCTCTTGGCCCAAGCGCTGAAGAGATACTCGTTGAAGACAGAACATCAATAAGGGAAGAAGAACAAAGTCTGAAGGAGGCAGAAAAACAACTGAAGGAGACTGAAAAGGTTTTTGCAGAAAAACAACAAGCTTCAGAAAGAGTACAAAACCTCAGGGGAAGACTCGAAGAAACACAAGCTAGGCGTGAAGCTTTGGAACAGGATGGTGGTTCAAGACTTGAGAATGAAACCGAGATAAATAGACTGAAACAACTAGAAAAAAATCTTCAACGAGATCTTGAAAACGAGAAAAAAGAATTAGGGGCCCTGCAAAAAATACAAAAACAACGAGACCAAGAGCAGGCAAAGGCGGACAAAATCAGAACACGCCTTTCTGCGAAAACAAGAGAAAGAAATGCTGTCGAAGCAGGGCTGAACTCCACCAAGCCGCTGGATGAGTTAAACGAACAAGTGGCCGAGCTTGAACGACAAAACGAGGAAGACCGACGCGTGATAGAGGATGAGAATACTTCTCCCTCTGACAAAGAAGCTGCAGAAGCCCGAGTTGCTGAGCGAGAAGAAGAACAGGCAAGACTAAGAACACAAGTTCAGGAAAGAGAAGAAGCCTTGCCTTTGAGAGAAAGGGTCAAAAATATCTTCAAGAAATATGGCTGGACCCTTCAAGCAGTTGTTCTGGCTGCAGGTCTAGTCATAGGAGCTGTGACGATTGCCGCAATGAATGGCTTAAAGGCCGGAACCAAGGCTATTGGCAATGGGCTCAAAACCCTAGGAAATAAGGTTGCCTCCATTCTGCCAGGCTTGATCGGCTCGATCGTGAGCTTTATCTTCAAAACAGCCGGCCAGGTTATATCCTTCCTTGGCGAGCACGCCTGGCTGCTGATCCTTGCCGTTGTGGGCTTCATGATTGAAAGGATCACCAAGCGCAGGAGATAATTATCTCATCCAGACAAACAAGCCTGCCAAAGCAAGCGCACCCACGCCAATGAGCGCCTTGTTTACATGATGCGGCTCGATCTTAGTCTCTTGCGTTGTGACTGGTTTTGGTGTTGGTGTGGAGGCTAGTTGTGGTGTGGGTACGGGGGCTGGTTTTGGGTCTTTTGGAGCTATACCCTGTGCCTGTGTCGCCTGTTTGTGAATCGGGTTCGATGGGTGGCTGTTTGGTGGATTAATCTTTGTCGGTCCTCCGTCCATGGGGCGAAGGGAGGCTTTTTTTGTGGTAAGATTGACATCATTGTTAACACCCAGCTTCATCCCTTGCGTTGCCTGCATAAGATTGTTATTGTACCCCACCACGCTCTCTGTGTTGATAACCATGCGTGACGGCATCAGCCAGCTCCCAGGGGCAACTACAAAGTTTAGCCACACTTTCGTTGCTTGGATGGCCTGCTGATAATGCTGTACGCTCTTAGATATGTCGTTCAGTCTTATAGCGTCCTCTAAGAGTGTGAGGAATACTCTCTGCGTTTCGAATGCTCGGCCTCTATTCCCAAGAATGCTGCTGCGAGTGTTTGCTTGTGCACCCAGAATGCAGTACACAAAGGCCTCGATTGACTGATTCATACGCGCGAGCCCTGGCTGTGTTAGCCCTTGTGCATAATTCGGCACAAAGTGCTCGAACTGACTAACAGCGCCCTGGTCATTACGAACGAAGTATATGCCGTTTGCTTGATAGTTTGGGTCTTTTCTGTCTGTGACACGCTCGTCATCAAACAGGGCTAGATCGGGATCAGGATAGTCGTAATCAGTAGAACTGGGCCCATCATATGCAACCCAAATGTACACATTGCCAAGCCCGTGATTTTTGCCGTATGTGAAACGAAAGTCAGAACTGGGGTCTACACCGAACTCTTGGCAAATCCTCTTGTACGCGTCGATGTTGAACTTGTTGTCTTTCTGGTTGAATGTGGGGTCGTCTGGCAAAGCACTCACACTCTGTTCCCCACCCAGCTTGTAGAGTATTCGTCTTGTTGTGAAATAGACGTGAAACCTGTAAAATGATCGGAGCTGCGGGGTTAGGGAGAGAGTCGAGTTCTTATCAAACAGAAGGTCGCGCGAGATCCCGCAGCCGGTTGTTGCACACCACAGAGCAAAGTTTAGTTGTTGTGGACAGAAACTCATATGCGGGCCGCCGAGCCACTTTCTCCCATATTTCGCGGTTGTGAACGAAATTTGTGTGTCTCTGAAAATGTTTCTGTATTTCGTTGTGAAATAATCAGTTGGCGTGACATAGATCTTTTGCGCTTCGTCGTTCAAGACAGAACCAATCATCATGTCTTTATCGATTGAGGTGGTGAATTCAACAGCCGGGATTGGTTTTTGTGTGTTTCGGTTTAACGTTAACTGATAAGGGAAACCGCCAATATACTCTAAGCCAAGGGCGTCTTTCAGGGCTTGTGTCCAATTCTTGTGCGGTATGTCTGAGGGCATAGCCCAGGAGCCATGCCCCTCTGAGAAAAGAACTACTGCTGTGGCTTTGTGCTTTTCGTCGAAAGAAACTTCTGTTGTAAATCTTGACATATCAGCGTGCGGGAAACGCCTTTTGAAGTCTGAAATAGCCTTAGCCTTGGCGGCTGTAGAGAGTTTTTCAGCCTCCGGAGAACTCAGCCAAGCAAGTTGCGGATTTACTGTGGGTGGTGTTGGCTGTTTTTTGCTAATATACCTGCTCTGTTGGGGATAGAGGGGATTTTGGGGACGAGGAAAAAACGGGGGCGGAGGTCCGTAATCGTGGCCGCCAATGTCTAGACCGAGATTTGAACCAGGATTAAATCCGCCAGGGCGTCTGCCAAACATGATTGAATATATATATTTAAATTTAAAATATATATATATTCAATCATGGTTGTGTTAACAATCGTCGCACCTTCGAACCCTCACACCATCTACTTCGACCACCCGCTTCAGAAACCGAGTTACATAAGACTTGTTTCTTGTTCATTTTACAACTCGTGGCATAATTTGAAAGAAAATGCAACTATTTCAACAACAATAGATAGCTCCAATGGATCAACTCCAAACGTGACATTACTTCAAGGGCATTACACCATTGATAGTCTAGCGAAACAATTTAACGACTTATCCACCCAACATAGAATAAAATTACAATTATCAACTACTATAAATACACCAGTCGGCGCGATGGTCATTCACAATGGAAGTAATGTAAAGTTTAGTGACAATCTGGCAAATTTACTTGGCATAAGAGCTGTATTGTTTCTAGTAACATACGTCAAAGGATTAACATCACCAAGCACTTACTTTATCCACTGCGATCTGGTTGATAAAGAACAGAACCTGTTCAACGGTAAGCCTTCGACTGTATTGGCTAAATTTGATCTTCGAGGTGAGCCATATGAGAAAGTTTTCTATGAATCAACACAGCAGAACATGCGTGACGTCTCGTCTGGTGATTATGTAAACAGCATAACACTGTCTGTAAGGGATGAACACAATGCCCTTTTTGACTTCAATAACATGCCCCTTGAATTTGAACTTGAGATCAATTAAAAAATATATTATATATATACCCCCTGATGATGAGCTCGACTAACGTGTTGCCATCAGCTCCTGAATACAGCGAAACTCCATCTCTTTACCCAGACTTATCCAACGGTGAAGGCTTCAGACTCAAAAAAATCTCTGACTTGCAAAAGGAGCTTGAGTCGGAGGCGAATCATTACAGACAAGTTGCTAAGAAATACAAGCGAACACATACAATTGTTCACGGAACAGCAGTAAGTTTTGGTTTTATTTCTACAGGCTTGTCTACAGCCACAATCGCCACAGCTCTGAGCGGAGTTGGGCTCATCGCCAGCCCGGTTATTGCCGGCGTGGCAGCTATTACAGGTTTTTCAGCGGCCAGCCTAACTATGCTTAACAGGCGGCTTCAGAGAAAAATTACTAAACACGAGAAAATATACACACTCGCCCTTGCAAAACGAAACTCTGTCTTTGAGCTGGTTTCAAAAGCTTTAACTGACAAGCGTATCAGCGATTCAGAATTCAAAATAATCCTCCGTGAAGTTGAGAGCTATTATGAACTTAAGAACGAAATACGCTCTGGTGAAGCAAAACCCTCACAAAACAAACAAACTCAAACTCAAACGCCAGATCTTGACAAGATCAGAAAAGAAATCCGCAAGGAAGAACAAGAAAAGATTCAAAAAAAACTCAATCGTCTTACCGCTGTGTCCAAGTCAGATTTGAAAGACTAAATTCGGGTTTCTCGCTTTATCTAACAAAAGAACGCAATTGCGTGACAAAGCGTGACACATGACGTGACATTGTGCGTGACTGTCACGCGTGACATTGCGTGACACATAACAAAAAGGGACAAAACCCTCGTCAGGGGGTGCTCTGGTGGCTGTTTCGTTTTGCCTAGCCTAGGCTAGGACTTAACTCCGGACAAGGGAGTTGTCTCTTCCCATTTAGCCTCTGGGAGCGAGGTTGAGTTCTCCTAGGAGATCTCTGTTCGAGCACCCCCCTGTATCAGTTGGGCCGGGGCTGGTTCACCAGGGGGTCACTAACTGACGCAGCAACCCAACTACCCCTGGTCTGACATCGCATTAGCCGTAAGCAGGATTCAGTGGGGGCCAGCCACACCTCCCTGAGCTATACCGAATTACAGACTTACTATAATATATGGTGCGAACAGGTCTTTTATATTCGACCGAATTGCCGTGCTTTCACATGTGGTAACTCATAAAGAACTACGCATGCGCAAATATAACCGAAAAGTTGTATTTTTCTAAATATAGGCTTTACATAATAAATACCGGAAGTCACGATCGCCAAATTGAAAAAATAATTATAATGTTTAAGCATGACTGACTTCACCGCACGGCTCAGTGAACTTGACAAACAACACAATTTTGCCATCCTTCGCTCGCTATATGGCAGCGATTATAGGAAAGAAATACACCGCTTGGGTCTGCCGGAAAAACTTTGTCATATCTACGAAGATATGGGGTTGGCAGAAATGGGGAAGCAATATCTACAAGAACATTATAACGCCTTGCAGCGTGAACGTTGGGCCCGAAGATTTCTATCTTGTTATTCTTGCGACGGCCCATTTTTACAATCAAGCGATTCTTGTGAACTTTATTGCAAAAAATGCGGTCGTGTGGAAGTGCTAGAGGATTATGCTCCGGCATATACAGATCAAAACATTTTGTACAAACCAAGACAAAGGCAGTCGGCACGGTGTTATGCGTTTGGGTACGCTTTAACACGAATTAACAAAAGGATTGGATTGACTATCGACCAAATAAATGAGGTGAAACGTATTTTCAAACATATACAAGCTCGGCTTCCGAGAATCTCTTATACGTTTGTGATTTACAAAATCCTGGACATTACAACGCCGCTTGAAGACCCACAACGAGCGATTGTAAATTGCCTTAGACAACAGATGTCGAACAATATGATAATTAAAAACGACCGTTTGTGGAGCAACGCTTTCAAAGATCTGGAGTAAGCGCCTTCGCTTTCTCAATAAGAAAGGCTTCTAACATAGCACTGTCATCGCCGATGTTGTCTTCAAAAGTTTCACCAGGTATGGTTTTCTCAAGGTGTTTTTGATTTGATAAATTTTCATGTATTTTTCTGCGAAGCCTTGCCAAGTTCTCGTGAAATCGTTCGACCTTCGGTTGAATACTGTTCAAAAATCCCTCATGCTTGACAATTTCAAGCTCTGTGACTTTCAACAATTTCCATGAAAAGAAAGCAACCGGCTTCGGCCCCTCATCTGGAGCAAGGAAAGCCTTTTTCATTCTGAAGTAACGCAAATACTCTTCATCTATGTATTCTTTGCTGAACGACATTCTGACCGAGCCGTAAGAACACCATAGGTCTTTCTCGGCTATTGAAGTCATTATTTGCTCAAATGTCTGAGTTTGTTTAAGAGAACCAATATCAATCATTTTAGTTTGCTTGCGTGTAAACTTTTGTTTTGAAAACAGATAACATATGCCCCAGGCAAGCGCTGTGTGATCTTTTGTCTGGTAAATATTTCCGCCGTTTAAAAGATTATTATGATTCGAACTTGGCTCTATCTGGTTTATAGAACACATTCTGAAGTAAGAATCGACAAAAAGGCCTTTGTTGACCATTTCCCCACTAAACACAAGGCCAGTTTGTATCTGGGGTTTATAATAACTGGGCACTCGAGTCATAGCTATTTTCCGCTTGAAAGGACATTTGAACTCCAAAAGAATTAAATTATTATCTTTGTCAAGATAATAGCCGTCAGGGCTGCATATAATCTTTCGAAACAATGGGTTATCTGTTGCCAGATTAAGGGATATAGAATAGGCAAAAACTCTAGCAGAGTGCTTCTGTTCAAAATATTTACGGGCAAGCGGTTCGAACAGATTGCCCCAGGTACAAGCCGTATTGCTATGCATGCCTGATAGCTGTAATTTCTTTAAAAGCAAGTTCTTTGGTGTTTCAAATGGTGAAACTCCGATCAAGGCTGCAATTTCGGATGCCCCAAGAGTATTTTGTC
>JAJGOT010000207.1:492500-510000 GCA_022457155.1 Cladopsammia gracilis
TTTCCCGTAAACGTTGTTATTGTTTAAATATCCTCGTTGCCTGATCATGCGACTAGGTATCGATATCTTTCGCCAAACAATATTTTTAAGGGAACCCAACGAATCGTTCAGGAGGAATATTTGTTCAAAAGGCCTTAAGGCCCCGCTAAACGAACGTAACATTTCAACGCAACATCTTGCAACATTGTTTAACACGCGTTTGGCCACCCTGTTGCAACATGTTGCAACATGTTGGATGGTGGTGGATCAAATTTGACTGTTTTGAAACTTGATCCAACACCATCCAACATGTTGCAACATGTTGCGCGCGTTTGGCCAGCTCCTTCACAACACGATCCAACAATGTTTCAAGATGTTGCGTCGAAACTTTGCGTTCGTTTGGCCGGGACTTTAGTCATGTTAAAAGTTCGACAAAAAAAACTAGAGTGTTTTTTTGTTTTTTTTTTTAGCAAAATATCCCTTCTAACTTTCGTAACATTGGAAGGACAGAAATGTCGTTTTGGGTACGACGCAAGGTCAGCTGGGATATTCGGCAGGTCGCAGCAACTTGCTAATTCAGGAAATAAGATCTATTTTCCTAAAACGTCCTGCCGCTAAAAATCGTAAGTGTTTTCCTAAACAATCCTCATTGTTCGTATAGGTATTTTAAATGTTCCTAGGTAAAAGGCACTGATATAATTTGATTCCGTTAATGCAATGCTTTTCACTGCTGAAATGTGATAAACTAGTAAGTTGTCTAATGCACCTGTCCCAGTACAATCCTTCCAGCCCGTTATGAGATTCTTCAAGACTTGATGCTACCACTGTGTCATTCTCGGGGAGACGCCAACATCCAAGGTCATGGTAACCTTGAAAATAAATAAGTTTTCTTTCAAGAAAGCAACTTGTCGATGTATCTTATCGTATAGTGGGTAAATGGTATATCATGATTGCCAAAGACCAAACAAGTTTTTGACAGGAATCAGCTGGTCTGTCAAAATAAACATACAATGTCTATTCTCAAGGGAGGTGTATGAACTTAAACAGTTTTTAACTTCTGTCTAAGATAAATGAAATTTTATTTTTTTCTTGTTAATTCTAACAAAAATAAAAACAATATAGAAAAATACCCAGTACGCCATATCTATGGTTTATAGCGACTGCCGTTTTCTGCTAGCAACCCCCGATTCCTGCTTTCTTATACTTATACATTTCTCGCCCCAGTCCTCTGAAGGATTTGTCCTCCGAAAAATGAAGGAAGGCCGGTTCATCTAATTGTTCAGTTTCTGACTTTCTGTCTAATTCGCCACTTTAGAAACGAGAAGGAAACTGGGCCGAGTAAACTTTCGCAACGAATTCTGGGACTGTTACTGGGGACGAGACAAAAGAAGCGAACGCGGTAAAGCATATTATCTGATAACGTTAACGATCTTCCTTTCCTTAGCTGTTTTCAAATCAAAGATGGCGAAATGAGTTTGCAGGTTGCTGTGAAAACTTAGGTTTGTTTCTTGTTTTCAACCCGGGTGTTTCCATACAAGGAACAGGTGGAATTGGTTAAATAGTGTATAAACATAAAGGAGCAAATATTGAAGTAACTTAATAGGGAAATGTGACATAATTACTTCGGGAAACTGGTGTATTTAAATGTTTGTCTGCCACTTTAGGGTCAAACGTAACACGCACAAAATAAATTCCTTCTGACAAAGACGAATTAATAACAAGACTTGATGTTTAACAAAAGATAACAGACAGCGTGAAACGGGCGATTTCGGCCCTACTCGCTTGTTATGCAACAAAGAAACGTCACCAATATTTTTAACTTACCGGTCTCACCAGCGACTGCCAGAAAAATCTGGAATAATATCACACAATGATGCAAACTCATGGCGGAAATAAACGGTCCGAACGGTCAAACTAACATTTTTTGTAGTCAAACGGTTCCTTCCAAGCGACCTGTTCCATTCACACGAAATTATAAATAAATAAATAACGGCTTGTTTTCTTGTAAGACAAAAGATTCCCTGGACCTCGACTAGATTGACCTGTTGTTTCAATGATTTGCGACCTGCTCCAACGTCGTTTGCATCCAAACGCACATGTGGAATTATTGCTTCAAGAAAGGAACGAATGGCTTAAAGGTTTTAAGGTTACGAGAACGGGAGCATATTAAGCTAATAATTGTCAAATACTGTTTCCACGGCTACAATTTTTGACATTTTGACCAAAACCGTGGCCATGGAAACAAGTTATATTTAACCGTTCACTTTTAGTTAGCTTTCAAGATTATAACGATAGCCCCTCTTTTTACTTAAGTCGAATAGGCGAACGAATGCGCGTGGCCTAGGATCAAAATAGATTGAGGCAAGTGCCAATTGATAAGAAGATTGTTTAAAACTTAAGTCACGGATACCTGTCTATCAGTGTCTATGCTTTTCGTACCTTCCCGGTGGGCTTTGCAGTCTAATGTTAGATAAATATAGAATACTTGCGGCGGCTACAAGAGAGATTTTTCGGGAAAAATAAACCTCCCACAGGCGATGCGTTTGCTAAGAAACGTCGTATAAATACAAAATCAATTTTCGAGGGAAAATATTCAAGTATTAAAATTCAAACGTATTCTTCGCTTTTCGATGACTAACATTAGCTTTTTATTTTACAAGTCATTTAATTCTTCTTCCAGTCAACGTTAATTGTTTTTTTTAATCAGTATTTAAATGTATCTTGTCCAATTCCAAACTTCTAGTCTTTACGAAACGGTGTTTCGGATAAAATTTTCGATTCTATGCTGGGCAAAATTAAACTTTGTAGCGGAGCACTTGCCAGGCCGAAGGCCTGGCTGCGCAGCTCCATACTCATAGAACCTACGCCGTGATTTTCATGGTCATGGCTAGCGGAATGTTTCGCGGGCGCGTGTGTGCCCGCCCGTGTTGGACAACATCCGGGATCTTAGCAATTTTGTTTTTCGCGCGGCCACACAGCCGTGAGCTCGGTAAACACTTTAGTTGTTTTCTTGTGCCTAGCGGAGAATTAAACTTGTTATTTTCCTGCATTTTTTCGCGGTTTGCTACTCAAGACAGGGATACTAATTAAGGTATACTCAGAAGCCGCTTTAGTGGAAAAAGACGAGCTTACAGGGATAAAATCTTGCTTCGAGGAACTTCATGTATTATGTTTTTATCAATGCGGGAGATGATTTCAGAACCAGAAGCGGAGATTTCAATTTCCAAGCAAGCGAGGAACTTAAAGGTAAAACAAATTACAGTTTTCGATGAGAATTTATGTTGATATCAATCTGTAAGTGACTTGTTATTAGTGTTATTGTTAGTTTTGGCGAATTGATTTTAAAACGTGCCTAAATTTAGTTGTATCGATCTCTTGAATTTCATCGAAGAAAGCTTGAACTCGATGAGCTATAATCAAATGGTACGCGTTTTGCTTTTAAACGTAAACTAATGGAGATTTGAATAAATTTTTATGAAAGAAGATTGTGTTGTCCATTTTTATGTGTTTGTTCATTCATTAGATAGATTGAAAAGCGATTTTATATAAACAAAACAAGACTTGATTTTATAGTACAGTTATATCTTCACTCGCATCGCCTTATGCAAATATATTTGTGTATTTTTGCAATTTTTGATTTTCAAATCAGTTTCTAGAGCAATTTTTGACAAACATAAACTGTATTTTATTCGGAAACTAGTGGTACTATTTATTCTAGACAGAGAAAAGTTGTTTTTGTGAACTTTTGTACGGTCTATAAAAATGTATTGTGCAGACGGTCGCGTAATACTGTTTTTGAGAATTGCTAAAATTGAAAATAGCCCGTTCGTCAATCTTAATTCTTGTGCTTCCAACCTTTCACCTTAGTTAAGTTTCACCTTAGTTAAGCTTGTTCAAAGTGCGACGCTGTTAGGCTTGGGTATCTATATATATTAAGGAGTGTACATAACATATTATAGCGGAGCTATCGCGGGCCAAAGGCCCGCTGCGGAACCCCATACTCATAGAACCTGTAGACCCTATTCACAAACGGCGGCCGATTTATTATTACTTTATATCCATGCTAATCAGCCCAACTAGCCTCATTTTAGAGCAAAAATTCTTTTGAATTTTGCACATGCTAACGAGGCTAGTTGGGATGATTAGCATGAATATAAAATAATAATAAATCGGCCGCCATTTGTGAATAGGGTCTATGCCCGTCATTTTTCATGGTCATGGCTAGCGGAATGTTTCGCGGGCGCGTCAGTCCGTGTGTCGCCCGCCACCGTTGGGCGGGGCTAGCTCGCGGGTGCGAATGACGTCGCAAAATATGCACGTATGACGCCACACAACATCCGGGATTTTAGCAATTTTGAAACCAAAGCGAGGCTTTGTTTTTCGCGCGGCTACACGGTCGAATATCACCTAAGCTCGGTAAACACTTCTATGATTGCTGTGTTTAGCGGAGAAAACAATTTCGAATTACAGTCGTTATTTCCCTGCATTTTTTTCGCGGTTTGCTACTCACTGAAGACAGTGATACTAATCAAGGGATACTCAGAAGCCAATATAGCGGAAAACGAAGAGCTTTTAGGGATAAAATCTTGCTTCGAGGAACTTCATACGTTTTTATCAATGTGGGAGCAATGTGGGGAGCTGTTTTCCACTTCGGGTTTCAGAACTGAAGAAACGGAGATTTAAAGAATTTCTCAAGAAGTCGAGGGACTTAAAGGTAAAACAAAATACATTTTTCGATGGGAATTTATTCATACGTTTTAATCAATGCGGGAGCAATGCGGGGCTGAGATGTTTCTCACTTCGGATTTCAGAACTGAAGAAGCGGAGATGTAAAGAGTTTCTTAAAGGTAAAACAAATTTCATTTTTCGATAGAAATTTATGTTGATGTAGATCTGTGATTGACTTTTTCTTTGTGTTCTTGTTTGTTTTGGAGAATTGTTTATAAAACGTGGTCAAATTCAGTCGTTTCATGATTTCTTTCATCGAAGACAGCTCGGCCTCGATGCGCTATAAATGGTTCGCGTTTTGCTTTTAAACATAAACTTATGGAGATTTGAATAAATTTTTTCGAAAGAAGATTGTGTTGTCCATTTTTATGTGTTTGTTCATTTATTACACAGGTTGAAAAGCAATTTTATGTAAACAAAACAAGACTTGGATTTTACAGTTCTAACTTCACCCGTGTGGCCTTATGCAAATATGTTTGTGTATTTTTTTGAAATTTTGATTTCCAAATCAGTTGCTCGGGCAATTTTTGATAAGCAACAGGTGTATTTCATTCGGAAAGTAGTTGTACTGGTTTTCTAGACGGAGAAAAAGTTGTTTTTGTGAACTTTTGTACAGTCTAAATGTACTGTGCGCATAATTCTGTTTTTTGAGAATCGTTAAAATTGAAAAATGGCGCGGTCGTCAATCTTTATTCTTGTGCTTCCCACCTTTCACCTTAGACCCGGTTCAAACGTCGAACTTCACATGTTCCGAATCTAATCCAAATAAGCAAAATCTATTGTTCTTGCTCATTTGCATTAGATTCGGCACATGTCAAGTTCGACGTTTGAACCGGGCCTTAGTTAAATTTCACCTTAGTTAAGCTTGTTCAGGGAGCGACGCTGTTAGGCTGAGCCTATCTATATATATCATGATATAGTCTTGTGCAACGTAGCCGTAGGGAACAAAATGTTGTTGTTGAATCGGATGATGAGGCTCAAGAGGCAAATGAAGTCGTCGAATCGGATGATGAGGCTCAAGAGGCAAATGAAGTCGTCGAATCGGATGATGAGGCTCAAGAGGCAAATGAAGTCGTCGAATCGGATGATGAGGCTCAAGAGGCAAATGAAGTTGTTGAATTGGATAGTGAGGCTCGAGATGAGGCAGATGAAGCAGTTGAATCGGATTTAGTATAGAGATGAGACAGGGAGCCCATTCCTGGAGAGGCGATAAATGCTTTATAGCTCTTTATGTTTAAACAATCACAATGTTTCAGTTATCAGGAGTTATAGTTCACAATTTAGAATTCACCTGTTATGTTCAAAGATGATTATTACTCATGCGCGAAGCGGCATGAGTTACAATTCGCCCTCCGTTTTTCTTCGCGTCACGATTTTGCATGCAAATTTATGCACGCATATTTTAGTAACCGGGTCTCGGGTCACCTACAAATTTTACAAAAAATGACTGCCGCGCTCGGCGTGTGCTTGGTTTTTAAAACCGTAGTTTCGTGTTATCGGAGTGATGTAACTCACATTTAAAATATTCAAAATGGAAAGAGAAAGCTTTAAAGAATACTCAGAAGCCGCTATAGTGGAGAAAAAGACTAAATTTTGCTTCGAAGAACTTCATACGTTTTTATCAGTGGCGGGGCGATCAAAACCGAAGAAGTGGAAATTTAAAGAATTTTCAAGCAGGCGAGGGACTTTACTGTAAAAGAAATTACAGTTTTCGGTGAGATTTTATGTTGATATCAATTTGTGATTGTGTTGGTGTAAAGTTCTGAAAGTTTCAGTTGTCGTTATTATAAAGAAAACACAGGATACTGTTTTGAAATTGTCGATTTACATTATTCAGTATGACAGATATGATAGAGATGTTTGTGTTTAGAACCAAAAGCTTCCTATGTAAACTTTAAAGCAGGAAAAGACAGATTTAGTTATTAATTGCAAAAAACAACAACATTAAATCAGTCTGGATAGCGCATGTACGGACTGCATTTTCTTATATAGGAAGAATTTTTGTCGTTCAATAATTTAATAAAATAAATGAAAAGGTTCAAATTTGGTAGCTGGTCACATACCGAAAAATCCCGAAAATATGCCTCTCTTTATATAAGCCCCTCCGAATATAAGTCCCCCAAATTCGAAACGCAAAAAAGCTTCATATAATAAGCCCATCCCAATATAAGCCCATGGATTGTTAGGGTTAGCTATTTTAAGCTGTTTTCTGAGTGTTTAAGGACGTTCGCGCCAATTGTTTATGTGCATCCTTACTGCGCACGCAATTCATGTTGCAACGCCATGCAACATCATGCATGAGCGCGCGCGCAAAGGAAGAAATCTATTCATATGAAGGGATGGTAGCCGTTGCGTTAACTTTGCTTTGATGTAACTCGCTTGGATGGTCGGTGACCCCTATCTTTTTCTTCATATATCACGTTTTTTTTATCGATTATCTACAGTTTGTGAAAAAAAGGAAAAAAATCTGTCTTATAGAAGTTTGATTTTTTTTTCAATTTTTTATCCACGCGACGTCGAATTGCACTCATATCTCAGCTGTATGTTGTTTCCGAATGCCCTCTTTAACGGGGTTAACTCATTTAAAGGTTGAAAACAGTTCGAATTATTTACGAATCAGGCCCACTTTTTCTCCCCAGCGATTCATCTTTAATATGGTTTAACTAAAAGCCATGGACACCATATCATGTTACAAGGACTAACTTTTCAAAAACAGGGTATATTTCTAGACACTATATCTCTTAAATCAATTCGGTGGCCCCCAATTGTTTTTGCATTTCTGACATCAGTAACTCAATATCAGACCGTAGCATCCTAACCCATTTTGAAAAGATCCCTCCTATAATAATCCTCCGTATAAATAATAAGCCCCTACCGAATATAAGCCCCTCGAAATAGTTCTTTGAAAAGTATAAGCCCCGGGGCTTATTTTCGGAATTTTACTGCATGTCAATTTATAAATTTCAAAGATTTTAAAGAACATCAATCTAGTCACGTGATCGACACGTCACACCATGTGATTCATAGACGATGCTTGGCTTACCGTCTAGGCTGTGGTTGCCAAATTTGATAGTTGACTTGTATTATAAAACGGAAATTGTAGATTTTCGATCTAGTCACGTGATCGATGACGTGTACAGCTTGATTCATAGGTGGCAATTTTCGTTTCCACGTATAGATGTTCATATGTGTACTGCCCCATTGAGCTAGGACAAAACTGAAGTTATTACATTTTGCGTCAAATTTATTACATTTTGTGTTACATACCTCTTACTAACCGATTTCGAGGGCCGTACTGCAAATTACGGCCCGCGTTTTTCGCGCTTGGGCCATAAATCGAAGGGGAAAAACAAGGGCCGTAATTTACAGTACGAACCGAGAAAACGAGGTTAGTAAGATATTTATTATATCTCTAAATCGGAGATAAAGGAAAACCTTTCAAGTCAAAAGATGGACGGCTTCATTTGACTGACGTACGTCACAAGAAAGCAAAGAGCAAATTTTATTGGCTTTCAAAAATAGTGTGATCGGTCCTCGATTCGGCGTCAACTTCCGTGGCTCTTGAATGAAAACTCTATAAACGAATTAATTTAATCTTCCATGTGTTCGGATCGGTAGGACGACGGAAACCTGACATAAGGTAGTTTTCATTGAAAAGGATTCTTAGTTACTGGCGAAGACAAGTGAGGAAAAGAAGAATGAAAACGCCGCGATGAAATCGCCAAAACAAACTTGTTTGTCAAACGGGAAAATGTGACAGCACTTCGGTCTACAGCGGTGAACGAAGAAACTCTCAAACTTCTAAAAGGACACTGAAAATATCTCCTCATCAAATACTGCAAGTTGTTTTTTGGCTTTTTGTGTGCTTTGGTGGCTTCATGCCGAACTTTGTGCATGGATGAGTTTGAATTTCAATCGCACTTGAGAAATTTTCAGCGTGAGCTGCAGCAAGAGCGTATTTGCGAATACGCAAAATTGTTTTCATGGACTCCACTACAAGGACAAAAATTTCGCTGAGGAATCAAGGTACACTTTTAGCGTAATTCTGTAGCTTCAAGTTTGTTCTTATTAGAGCCAATGCCACAAACGATAACTCTCAACTTAAGTTTATAACCAGACAAAAACTTGATCAAACTATAAAAAATAAGTTAATTTAAGCTTATATGATACAGTTTGCCGATGGAAGTCGTTTCAAGTTGTTTTGCAGCTTTATGTTTTTCATAGAGACGTTTTCTTAATGCTTAATTAAATTGTAAGAGTTAAACGAATTTGCCGTGTTACTCAAGTTTTTATAACTTACAGCCTAAAAGCTAAATACCAAAACAAAAAAGCTTACTCGAGAAAATTGTCAATGCTTTTTGATTCGCAGCTAATCAGTTTTTTGCTAAAGTTATATTTTAATTTCATCGGAGAGTTTTTGTAACCTGGCATGTTGACCCACTTAGCTCCAAACGTTTCCTCTGGATAATTTTAAATGTAGAAAACAACTGTTGTAAGCGTGTGTTAGGCCCGATGTTGAGACTCTCAAATTTAGCGGGCCGTACTGAAAAATACGGCCCGCTAAATTGACCAATCACAGCGCGCGTACTAACTGAGAGATATAATAATTTAGTTTATTACATTTTGCGTCAAAAGTTATTACATTTTGGGTTACCGAGTTTATTACATTTTGCGTCAAAGGTTATCACATTTTGAGTTACTATTACATTTTGCGTCAAAAGTTATTACATTTTGGCTAACTATTACATTTTGCGTCAATTATTACATTTTGTGGCGTAACATGTGCACTTCTTAAACAATTGTGCGTACGAAATTAACATTCGAATTACATGAAATGACGCATTCATTGAAGCAAGGCTAAAAATCATAAATACACTTTTGTTGTTTATAAGAACGGTTTTTATAAGAACATTAAGTTCAGTAACCCAGATTTTAAGAACATGCTAAGAATGTACCCAAGCTGAGACCTGAGATTAAGCATTTTTATTCAGTTCTACATCCGTTTCTGCTCGAGCCTAAAACACGTAGCCATGAACGCGAACCCAGCCAGGTGTGAAAGGAATTTGATTTGATACAGCACACAATGGTCTTTGTTGGGTCTCCTGGTCACGTTCATATCAGTTTTCTGAGATTCTATACCACGTAACTTTAGAACATGCTAAGAACGTTTCAGGCTCAAAACGTGGAAAAAGTATGAACATCCAGTTCCGGTTCAGCTTCGACAACAAAAATTAGACGTTTTTACAAAAAAAAAAAAAAAAAAAAGAAAAAGAATGTATAGAACATTTACTTGGTTCGACTATATTTCCTCTGGCGGGTTCCGATCCTAACAATTTACGAGAGCCGTAGGAGGGTTTTATGGGTTTTTATAGAAACTCGATTTTGGGTTACAAACTGAACGAGATAAAGTTGTCCTTTTTGTCTGAAGCAGAGTCGAAACCCGCGAAGTGCATGGTTAAACGCTAGCTATATATAGACCTTAGTTGTCCAGAAAATTGGTAAATTTAACTTTTTTGCCCAACATGTTGCTGGTATGAGATTGGACCCTATGCTTTACCATAATTATTGGCAAACACATTTATGTTAGTGACTCGCAAATGACTACCTTGGCAAAACAACAAAAAAATACATCAAATGGCTTTCGTTTAGGATATAAATTATACAACAACAGCTTTATTACAATTGTTATTACAATTACAATTACAAAATAATACAATAAATAAATTTTTTATAATAAATAAATTAAGTAAACTAAAAAAAAGAAAAAAGGAAATTTTTCACGCAACCCGCGGTTAGCTTAGGCTAATCGAGGCGGGAGGTGAAGAGGACAAGAAAGAAAATATAAGAAAACCTAGATGTAAGAATAAATTTACAAAGCAAACAAAAAATTAGATATGACACTGTGTAAATATTTGCTAAAATAGTCGAATCTATTATAAAATAAATACTTTACATCTATACAAGATCAATTTCCGCCCCCTGATAACAAGATTTATGATACTTTGTAATTAGCTGCGGTGAATGAATTTTTTTTTTTTATGAATAAACAGTATCACATAAGTTTTGTCTAAAAAATGCTGCACAAACTGTTGTATATTAATTAAATGTGATGGCTAAAACCAGGAGTCGCAATGGCGGACTAAGATTCAAGCGCAATGATATGCACACTCATTCATCCACGATTTCTTATTCTGCCGTGACCACAGTCTGGAGTAGAGACAGAAGACTGGACTACACTGAGAAAATTTATTTCAAGAAGTGTATTTGCATCTGGTTCTGGCAATAATCCATTGTAATATATCGGGTTCTAATTTAATTTGAGTTGGGAAACAAAATCTGATTGTTTTGTTAAACACGAGAAAGTACAATACAAACGTGAATGTTTCTTGAAGGGAGGTGAAGAAGTGAGTTGTGTACTATAGCTGACTATAGATTGTCTTTAACTTTGCAATGTAACTGCAAACAATTCATTTACAGACGGAATCATGAACGGAAATGTTATTCACTGACGCATTCGTAAACGGAGAGCCAAGGAAAAATGTGTCCAGGTGTCGGTATTTTATCCACTTCAATAAACTGCAGTGAAAATATATATCAAACCTTCAATAAATTACGCGCAACTCAAACTTTTAATAACAGGAAATAAAGCAAAAGACTTTATTTTATCAACACAGAAACAAATTTTCATTGACATTTGCATGATGAGTGGCGCGGCGGGAAATTTCTCTTCGACAACCAAGAAACAACTGGCAACCATACAAAACAATGTAAAATGCACGTAATTTACGAAACTGTATCTTCGAAAATGTTTAAATCTAGGCCATTTTACAAATCCAATGCTTCCTTTTCAGCTATGCTAATTGCTTTTCGCTACCAGGCAAATATGAAAACTTAATTTACCGTGACATGATTTATCTAGAAGTTTTGTCAGGTAACGTTTTCAGACAGCACGGAAATATATATATATATATATATATATATATATATATATATATATATATATATATAAACTAGCTTTGATTTTGCTCCTAAAATATATGTTTTGCCCTTAATAACTGGTGTGTTGTTTGCTACATTTTACCACTTTTTTTACCTCTTTGTTTTGGGGCGTTATTTTTCTTAAGACGTATTATGCTGCTTTAAGTTGAGTGCTTCTTTAAGAGAACTTTCGTTTGCTTATTTGAACAAAAGAGCATATATTGATTCATTTATCCATCTTTTTATGTCGTTAGCCGCATTCAAAGCTCGGACCACTTTTTTGACCACCTTGTATCAGATATAATATTATTTTGGTCCTGCCGCGTATAATATTATTCAAAGTTTTTTGTGCAATATTTCTATAGTGAATCATCGATTTAACGAACCTCTATATAACGAAGTCCTCGGTATAATGAACGATATTCTCCAGCCCGGGAAAATTACAAGTAAAATGCATGGAACAGAACCTCGATATAACGAAATCCTCGTTATAACAAACACAATCCGGCAGCCCAAACGTAAAATCTACCCCGATATAACGAACAAATGTCAAAGCGCGACAAAAGATGAATGCGGAACAGACCAACAGTGTGTGCTATAGGGAAAATGTATAACCTGTACAGTTTTCCAGTGCTGTAGTTAAATTTATAGTGTACTGTAGCTTCATACAGGCATTAAAGTGCAATACATAACACCGTTACCGAACAATTATTAACTATACCTCGATGTAACGAACAATTTGGTTGTTTTTCCGCAAAATCGTTATAACGAGGTTTTCGATATAACGAACCCTCGATATAACGAACCAATTTCCCCCTGTCCCTTGGCATTTCGTTAAATCGAGGTTCCACTGCAAAAAGTCAGACAGTTTGTTGTTTGTTTACAACCGCGGAAGCGCGATTGCACTGAAACTGCGTGCTACGCCTTTTGAGCACGACGTGATAGATAATTCTACCCGTCAAGTTGACCCTCTTTAAGCTCTAGCATAAAAGTGCATGTACACTACTAAAACAATTGTGGGTACGAAATTTGCATTCGAATTACATCAATTGACGCATTCATTGAAGCACAGCCAAATGCGATAAATATAGAAAATTGATTTTGTTCGGTTCTATTTCCTCTGGTAGCATTTGATTCTACCAACAAGAACTCTGCGAGTATTATAATCGGGCTGTTAAGGATATCTTCACTCCTTTTACTTCAAAATTCGAACAATTACTTCCCAAATACAAATTTTCAAAATACTCCACTAACTCTTCAAGAGAACTAACTTCAATCAATACACACGTCCCGCATGGATCATTCATTCCTGTACGATCTCTACGGCTTTGAATACTCCCTTGTCACAAACATAGCGACTGTATAAATTATTATTGTCAAAATAAATGACTTATAATGATCACGTAGCAACGATTCAACAACTCTCTTATATTATACTGTCATTTAAATAATGTACATTTTCATAATAACTTTCACTATACTCTAAATTGAAAGTTAACTCTCCCATACAAACAACATCAGGAACTTCAGTTAACATAAGGCATTCTTTTTGTGTTAAATTAGAAAGATTAGTATACAAATTAGTACCAAATTTCACAATTTTAACAATATCGGACGCACATGTTATCATGAGACTAAAATTATACAATATAGCTGTTAAACTCATCCCTACACACTGACTACCCGCATTAGAACCAAAAATAATAAATTTACTTGGCTCTAAGGAGCACAAATAGTTTTAGACGAATCTACACCAAATGGACCAGGATTAGTCTCAATATCCCCCGAAAGATCAATAGCTTCAAATTGTATTCTATGATTTACAGTCTCATATATCATTTTCCCCATACATTATTATGCGGTTATTTCTTCATATTGACCTTTAAGTCTCCCTGTTGTCAAGAACAATTCTTTACGAATATCGACACTCCTCATAATTTCTTTATAAACAGAACTCTTAGGAATACATTTTAAAATATAATTCAGAACTTTGTATCTACATTTCCTTTTCTTATAAAACTTTTTAATCACCTTCCAATATAACCTACTTGGCTCTCGACACCTACTTCGCCTTTTTATGATCTCAATCCACTACTACTAAACTAAAGAAACTCAGATAATCTAGAATTTTCCTTCTTCATTTTTATTAACATCAACAAACAAAACACGTTTATTTTAATAATATTGTTCTTTCAAACATTTATTCAATCATTCAAATAAATATTACTCCATTGTTATTAATAACCATATATTCATATAAATTCCTTAACGCTGTTACATTTTCATGTGAAGAAGATTCTTCCCGATTTCAAAATCGGGAAAATATCCGACACCTTATGAGGTTTTACACAACGTAGTATTTTTTTATCGTTATACCGTAGTACTGACGTACACGAGAACAGAACCCCATTTTAGTGGGCAGAGAACTGAGAGAACAGAGATTCGGCTATGTAAAGAGTAGCGTTTTGGGGTTTAGCATTAATCTACAGTGTTTAGGGTTAAGCACTGATTTGAAAACGGTTAGCTTTCATTTATTGTTATGGGTAACTCTATAAATATGTTAAAAATTACATCTCCCGGCAGCTAATCCACGTTGGTATAATGGATAAGGATATTAGTTATGAAGCAAACGACTCGGGTTCGAGGCATACACTTTACTGATCTTTTTTTTCTAATTTTACTCTAAGTGTGAAATAGGTTTTACTTCATGTAACTTGAAGTGAAAAGGAAAGGTCCGTTTGAGAGATGTTAACGAGTGTTAACCTTTCTCAATTCGTTCCGCCTAGCCGACAAAATTAGGAAGTGCGTCTCCTTATACCGTAGCACCTCGTCTTGACCTACGTTGTACCTTAGTTTCAGCCACTGTTGAAAGGGGCTATGTCACGAGATATGTCACGCAGTTAAAAATGTTGGGCCGACATCAAACAAATTCACGCTATCGCCATGGAACCGGGCAAAATCCCTGCCGTGATGTGTACTCCGAAAGGTCTCAGATTTTTCCGACATAAATAGTATATTTGTCTTGATTTATTTTCGGTTTATATTTCTCCGATTCTGAAATGATACGCCTCAATATTAGCTATGCCCCTGGGTATTCCTTGATTATCAAGGATGGTGGCAGGGAGGGGGGGGGGGGGGGTGGGGGCTGTAAGCCAGCAGGTGAAATTTCTGTTTCTGTTGCCCATTTCTGTACCGACTTCTCAAAAGGCTTCATTTACTTTTTTAATTACCCAATAAAACCATGAAGTAGGATGGGGGAGCTTGTGGTGAAAATAGTTGTGCTTCAAAATAGAAACAATCCTACACTTCTTTCCTTGCTCCACCACTAATTGGCATTTAAATTTTGAGGGAATTGTTTAATGGTTTACATAAATACCTCATTAAGAATTACCTGTCTGTTAGGAAAGGTGTTAGTTAAAATTATTGGAACTACAATTGCTCCCTTTCAGCAACCATTCTCTATTGTTGTACTTTGACTCTCATAAGCAACCATCCTTCCTTAGCGACCACCTTTCCAATTCCTGGTTGATTATGACATTGGCAATTGCACATTTGTTATAAATTACCTAAGACTGTGCTCAAGTGAAAGAACATATAGCTGTTCTCATGTGCACAGTCCTGATTGTTATGCTCTGATTACATTCCAAGTAAGAGGGCCCAAAGAAAGAATGACTCCTTAGTACCTTGAATTGTTTTGCCACAAACTCAGAGCAGAGTGCCAAAACACCCTGCATTTTCATTTTCAAGCCCAGAAGTTTGAATTCCTTTTTGCCTGAGGTCCTCCTAATCACAAATTTCTACCAGGTCTTTATGGACAGAATTGGATTTCTTTCTACAGCTAGAAGGATGGTTCTTGTTCAGATGTAAAAATGTATGTTAGTCACTGCTTTATTTCCATTAGGTTTTTAAATCATGTTCTCCTCCTGAAGTTTTAACAAGGCATAATCTGTGATATTACATAAAAAAGTTAACAGTTGTCAGATTTGTAATGGTCAATGGGACCGAAATCTGTTTTTGTTTAAAACTTTAAATTATTGATTTCATTGATTATTTGTTGTTTCACTTGATTTTACAGTTGTATTATTTATTTATGTATTTATACTTCGAACAACACAAATCCAACACTACCAGCATTCAGTACAACAAAATTGCCTTCGTGTATTTCAAAATTATAACATTCTAAAACTCAAGAGGACTATAAAATGCAACGATCGATTGTTGTGGTTACCAACCTTGGTAATTCCGTGATGTAAGCTTATAGCTTTCGTTACAAAATATTCCTCGGTTGGAATTCCTCATGCAGCCTTGCTTTAATAAGTCTTTCGATCGATCAACGGGCTTAAACCCTGCTAAGTAACAAAAGGAATCTTATCGACTTCAATGAAGGCCGATGAAATTTGTAGTCGCTGCACGAGTAAGCCTTTCGATCGGCGTAGAATGATACCTCAAGTTATTCAGTTGTAAAAATAAATGGTACACGTATCTATACAAGAGTAATCGCATAACCTTCAATTTAGGCCGATTTGTGCTTCCATAGCGGCTAAAAGTCTGAAAATTTGTAGTTCCTCGAGGTCCTCACAGCTCGAAGGTTCACTTGAAACTGAACGAGAGTCGCTCGAAACGAAAATTCATCCCACGATGTCTTTCGGCCCGTGTCCAACCTCCTCTGTCCTTGACATGACCTCGGTCAAAGTGATTATTAACATAAAGATCATGTTCTATTTCTCATTTAATTAAAATTGAAGTTTTCCAGCCTGCGTCATTCAAAATTGATTATGCTTTTAGCAGCCATGGCAAGGAAGGAGAGACATGATTTTTCGTGCGGCTTGCATAAACATCTTTTCATAATGGTATAAACCGCTGTTAGGAGCGCTGTGTCACGGGCGCATAGTCACGATACAGACGGAGGGGTGAAACACAACGATATTTATGCTTGAGTAAAGGCTGCTGACCTAAAATACTGTACAGAATTTGAAAACCGATAGAAAAACGGAGTAAATTTTCTTCCAAACGAGATGTTTAGCAGCAATTTTGGATGATTTTTGGTGGAGATATTGCAGATCGAAGATCGTAAATTTTAGCCGTGGGATGTTTACTCAGTGGCCTTGAAAAAAGTCGAACTTCAATGTGAATTACCGTGGTGGATACAAACTTTTACGGAAAACCAATTTCATGGTCAAGGACAACATTGTTTCGAGACAATAATTTCGATTGATAACAGGGAATTGTTTGCCGCTCTGGATTGTCGTGTTAAATTTTACGAAGGCGATTCTGCTGGAAATTGCATTACGCCATACTGTTGTTACTCAAGAAGAAAGGTTTACTAAATCAACGCCAAAACCGTGGAGAATAAATCTTGAAATAGAGTGATTTTTATGTCAGAGAATGGCCATCGATGTCAAGGAACAGGATCCGATTGATAAAAGTAGAAAAGTCGAAAGCCTAGAGAGGTATGTCAAAATCAATATTTTATTTCACTCAAGCTTCTCTTCTTACGTCTGACATGTTTTTACGTGTTTTTTTCTAAGTGTCGCTACGTACTGCGCACGCGTGCCCCTCCTTCCTTGCCATGAAATCTTAACACTGAAAGAACAATAAACGATAGAAGAAAATCACGTTTCATTAATGTTCCATGTATAATATAATTGCTCACCTCAAATTCTCTCTTCTCACTCTTTGAGGCGTTATGTTATAAAATAAACACCACAAGTCCTTTTTTTTTCCAACAGACTAGAGATCCAAAAGGCAGAAGTCTATGCTTGGTTATTGGAAGCGGCCCATCAGCATAATTCGTTGAAATATCAGATTGCAAATG
>JAJGOT010000207.1:520000-572500 GCA_022457155.1 Cladopsammia gracilis
CACTAGCGTACCTACACCAACCCAAAAAAACGAAATAGGTACAGATCAAAATATGAATAATAGAAAGTAGTTGTACGATACACTAAAATACCTGCTCAAGACTATAACGAATCACAGAATAAATATTGAGATGGTTTGTTATATGGATAAAGTAGACCACCATCCTATTATAGTCTTACGTCGGCATTTAGCAATATACATATACGGTGATGCTTCCGACAAATTTGCGTAAAGTTTTCGGCCCGCTCCCTTGCAGCAATACAGTATCTTGTCAATGCGGACATGTAAAGAACTGAGGCGTGAATAGACGAACAGCCCAATACTTGGCTTCTGCTAACTGTGCAATGATAGATTTATTGATGTGATTTAGGTCATTCCAATAGTTTAGTTTAGTTTAGTTTATTGTAATTCGTCACAATTATAAATATACAGGTGATCTGCTTGTTCTCCATACACAATGCTAACAATTAGATTTTGCTTGTTATAAGCCATGCAAGGCCATACCACTTACTCAGTCTTATTTCAATTTCACTTGTAATTTCACTTTTTTGCAGAACATGTCTTTCAAATGAAAATCCGTGAGGACTGGAATGATGATCTAAAAGACACGAAAAGCGCTGTTTATAAGACTTTGTCTTCCCGGCTGGAACAGGAGGTAGGGGAACTGTAAAATAAATATGTACTAACCTGATCTATACTGAATTGCATCTCTCTATTAAGGAGGCTAGAAAGGGTTTCCAGCTGCGTGCATGCGCGACGTACACTCGTCATACATTGATGCACGCGCCAGCTGATTTTCCTTTCAAAAGGTAGCGCGCGCAGCTCACCGGAAATGAAAATACTGCTTACAATCGCGCGAACCGGAAATAATTCGTTCATAAAATATTCCTCTTTATCTCGAAAGTTTGTGCGGAGACCTATCCTGATTTTCTGTACGCAAGCAGTATTCGGTATTTCCTATCTTAAACAAGAGGTTTGAGAAAAAACTATCTAACGGAATTTTTTTCTTATTTTTTTCTTATCTGACAACAACCTTTTATAAGCGAAAACTGAGTTTTAGAGGCTCTTTTCAGAGAGCTGTACTGTTGTCATGGCAATGGCTATGACGTCGTAAGCACCCTTAAAGTATTGTCTGTGAATAGCGTCGTATAGATATCCAAAAGTTGTTCATATCATCGGTTGCGTCATTTTTATAATATTTCATCATTTAGACTCTATTGACAGCAAGAAACCCTTACGAGCCTGCTTAAAAGACTTAGTTAACGCTCAGGCGTAGAGGCAAAATAATGCTGCTGGGGATCTGCGGCGTCATCCAAAATGGCGGCAAAAATGTCTTATTCCCCAGATGTGAAATGCAATATGTAGGATCGACTTTCAATAATTAGTTTAGAATTACGTTTGTGAATAGCCACAAGTCAAAACTCACTGCTGATAATAACAGTAAGATCGATGATTGTATTTATAAGCACTTTAAACAGCTGGACCGTCAACTGGTCATGGCAGAGTGCAACTCATATATAAATGTTCTTAACCCTATTCAGCCTGGGCTTTTTTTTAATTTCTGAGCCTGGGGGGGGGGGGCACATTGTGCCCCCCCTTCGTAACTTCAAGAAAATTAAGGCTATGACAATGAAACCTAGAGGGTACGTAGTACGTCCAAAACTGTCTCCTTTGCGGTCCGCACAATGGAACGATGACGTCATATGACGTAGTTATTAGGTAATTAATTATGCGGCCGCCATCTTGGATCCGCCATTTTGGATTTCTGAAAATTTTTTAAAACCTCTTAAAAACCGTCCAAATTGCCCCAAAATTAATGAAAACCAATAAATAAACGTTAAATGATGTAAAAATACAAAAGTTATACCAATAAACATTGTTTTTCTTCATTCAAAGGTATAAATATGCAAATTTCAAAAAACATGGCTGTCAAAATCTTGTTGCCATGGAAACATCAAGTCACGTGATTAAAAAATTTTCATATCAAATTGTTGCCAGATAAATTTTAGGAAAAGTCACAAAGTTTGATGGCGTTTGAATACATATTAAGGAAGTTATAAATTTTCAAAGTTAGCGCGGGCACTTTGTGCCCCCCCCCCCCCCCCCAGGCCGAATAGGGTTAATGTTGTAATCAGGAAGAGGAAGTCCCAGTGGGCAATTAAGATTGTTTGTGTCTTATTTCCAGTTATTGTTGATTTTTTTTATTACTATTATTGAAGGAAGATCTAGACAAATAATGTTTTGAGGGATATTCGCTAAGCTAACACCATCTCTGTCTATCTGGCATTAGATGATTGTTTTTTATGTTTATTACCTTGTAGATTTTAAAAGCGCTTTGTGCACAAGAAGATTTGATTGGGATGAAGGTTGTGTCCTTCAGGTATACATACAATGTCAAATATTCCCTAAGAGTAACCACTTTGCTGCCTTTATACTTTATACAGCGTTAAGGAGCTTAAATAATTTATGCGTTTTCACGGACAGAGCTTTATTCATTTTTCTTGTTGTTTGTCCCTTGTTATTCGCGGAATAACAAGAAAGATGGCGGGAAACAGAGACGCTTGCGAATATATGATTCTAATGTTTATTGGTGTCAGTGCTATCGCGCTTGTTCCAGCATCAGAGACGGTGGGAAATTCAAACTGTAATCATGAGGAAATTTGATAGCGTACCATTGCGTTTCTGGCTAATTCAAATATTCACGGCAAATCCAAATTATATTACCTTTGACTTGCCCTTCTCGGTTGTTTGAACGCTGGCGAAATATGATTGGCCGAAATTAATTGCCGACTCGCTTAAGCTACCTGGGTTGGTGGCTTAAATTTAGTGAGAATTCTATTGAAATTCGCCGACTCGCTTAACTTTAAGCGAGTTGGACAAGCAACTGTTTTCACGAGATTTCCGACTGTCACTCGCTCAGCGACTTGAAAAATCGCTCGTGAAAACACGGCCAGCGTTTGTAATAGTCCATTTTACAGTTGAGTGCTTGGTGACCTTGCCTTTGAGTGGAAGTGAGGCTGGAGGTAACCTTGCTTTGATACAAACCTTTCTGCCTTTCACATGTTAATAATGTTGTTCTCAAATTTACATATCTGAAAAGCTCCAAGGTCTGTATCCGTAACAAGGTCAACTTCAATCTCGCTTCCACTCAAATGCCAGGACACTAAGAAGACAACTGTAAAATGGTCTATTGGAGGACGACTTTCTTTTGTGACTGTCCACGTGCTCTTGCAGGTGCCCACGAGTATAGCCCACATGTCTTGCATCACACAGGTTACATTTAAACTTATATACTACGCATTGGTTGTTGATAATAGAGGGCTTAGCTTCTTGCACCTTGAGATCTCCATTGAGCTTCCGACTTACAAACACAGGTTGGATGGCGGTTCTTACTTCTAAACTAAGATTACTAATTTGCTGTTTCACAACGTTCGCTGAACTCTGATCTTTAAACGGTAGGATGACTCTAGCAATGTTCGTTTTCTCTTGTGACGATGGATAGGGCTGTTGGTCAGATATCTTAGTGTCGATGACCTTTTTGATGGCCGTGTTAATTAAGTGCCGTGGGTATTTAAAGCCCGGTTTCCATATGATCGCTACGATCGCTACGATCGCTGCGATCGCTGGAAAAAAAGTTCAGCGATCGTAGCGATCATATGGAAACCACTCTCCAGCGATCGTAGCGATCACAGCGATCGCAGCGATCGTTGTCGCTGCGATCGCTGTGATTCTATCTCAGCGATCGTAGCGATCGTAGCGATCATATGGAAACCACTCTCCAGCGATCGCAGCGATCGCAGCGATCGCAGCGACGGCAAAAATACCATGATGCACTGCGTAAGCTCACTCAAAGGGTGCAATTTGGCCCTTTTTATGGAAGAAGTGCAAAGATACGACTGTCTTTACAACAAATTTTAAAAACAATTCACAGCCACTATGTTGAATTTCAAGAATGAGGCGAAACGATATTGTCAGACCCAGGTCCCCTCGATCTTCATTAACTTTCTCAGCGATCGTAGCGATCGCAGCGATCATATGGAAACCATCAATCGCTGCGATCGCTGAACTATTTTTTTCAGCGATCGCAGCGATCGCAACGATCGTAGCGATCGTAGCGATCGTAGCGATCATATGGAAACCGGGCTTAAGCGTACACAACGCTTCTCTCAACCGGTCACATTCTTCGGGGAAATGTGACCAATCAGAACATAATCGGTATGCCCGGTCAAGCATGGTGTTAATTAGGCTTCGTTTGTAACGATGATCTTCGTGACTCTGGTAGTGCAATAGGAGGCCTGTGTTGGTGAGCTTGATATAAACTTTGGTCTCGATCTTAGGTGCTTGGTTGAGTAATTCAACACCCAGAAAGGGGAGCGACCCGTCATGTTCGATCTCCATAGTAAACTTCACGGAAGAATGGCAGTGGTTGAGGGTGTGTAGAAAGCGGTCAGCGGTTTCTCTATCCGGCATTATAGTAAGAGTGTCGTCCACATACTTCCGGTAAAACGAGGGTAGCATGCCATCCTGTTGAAGAGTTTGCTCAATGGAGCACATAAAACATCAGCAAGCAATGGGCCGAGAGGTGAACCCATTGCGACTGCATAAATCTGCTCATACAAAGTCCCGTCAAACTGAAAAAGCATGTATGGTTTAGTACGTTAATTGAACGTAGCCTTCGAATGTTAATAGCGAAAGCAAATTACAATAATTTGCCCAACATTGAGTCGAATACGAAAAGATGAATTTTTTAATAACACTCTCCCATTTTCTCATTTCCTAGTCCGATGCATAATGTTCTTTGTAATTTGTTATTTTTGTTTTGTTTTCGTTGTTGTTTGGTTTCGTTCTTTTTAAAGGTTATCGCAGTAATACTAACGTTCCTAAGCGTTGGCCAAAGTATGTTAGTACATATTTTATTACACTATTAATAATAGTAAGCATTGTAGTATTCTCATCTACAACTACAATGTGTTATGTTTACCATAGGATAATTATAGACAAAATAAGATTGTTTTTTTATTAATGCTATATCCTCATACCTCCCTACTTATAGTCATTATTTTTTCCTACATGTCCAGCAAAGGGAGTGTGATAGCAGAGTTTCAAATGATGTTTAGAAAAGAAGTAGCGGCAGAGGACGCCTTTGCTGATCTCCAGAAGCAAATAAGTGATGGTCATCTCGGTAGCCTTCGAGTTGACCCTGCGTCTCTTGAACAGATATCACCCGTGACGGAAGGTAATTAGAAAACATGTTGTTGTTTTTGTTTCGTTTTGTTCAGTGTTGCTAGAGGTCACTGGAAGCTTCAAAGATGGAGAATCATAAGACTTGCATCACTCTCTTGAGTTTTAATTTAACATAATTTGAGGCGGAGAAATATCATAGTTATTACAGGAAATGTGATAAGTATCGCCACAATTGCTAAATAAAACGTTACGGATTGTTAATGGATCATTTTCCATTTGGGCGTTAAATGTTACAAGGAATATGTTGGCGGTAGCATACAGTGTACAAACCGGGCTTGGAGGCGATTGTTTCTTTAAAGCAAATATATCAACTCACAACCCTGAAACTTTCACTACACGGTCACATGTATATCAGGTTGTTGCTGAACCAACTGAACTACGGGACAATTGCTTGTTAAAAATGATATAAACCAACAAGTTCTCACACACTGAAACTTTACGTATACGACAGTAATATAAATGTGTCGTCTTGCTATTGAACCGGCTTACCTGCGAGACAATTATTTCTTAGTAAAACGTCATAAACTCAAAAAGTGTTACACCCTTAAAGTGCCCCTGTGATCAAATTTTTGATTTTCATATTTTTACATTTTCGTGTACTATTAGACTATCTACTCATCTTTCCAAATTTCAATCCATTACGAACATCAGAAGTCACTTTATTTTAACATTTATTTCCGAGAATTTACGGCCGCCATTAATCAACCTTGTTCGAAGGCTTGGTTGCAAATGGGAGAAAGTGACGTCAAAGACTCAAACATACCTCACGTGTTGAAATTATAATATCAATCAGCATGGAAAATTGCACAAAGAACAAGTCCAAAGCTTTTGTTGCTTTTGGCGTGATTTTCAATACTTATTGTTAATATAATTTCAACCCGTGAGGTATGTTTGAGTTTTTGACGTCACTTTCTCCCATTCGCAACCAAGCCTTGGAACAAGGTTGATTAATGGCGGCCGTAAATTCTCGGAAATAAATGTTAAAATAAAATGACTTCTGATGTTCGTGATGAATTGAAATTTGGCAAGATGAGTAAGAAAGTCTAATTGTACACGAAAATGTAAAAAAATCAAAATCAAAAATTTGATCACAGGGGCACTTTAAACCTTAAGTATATCTCATCAGATAGAAAGCCATACTTTACTTCCTGTAGAAGTATAGTAATATAGTAATAGAGGCTTTATTTAGAACAGAATAACACCAGGAGGGAATCAACTGTTTTGTTTTTTGTTTCGTGTTTTGAAAGTAAAGGAAAGAAAATCAAATCGCACAACTTTATACTTACTTACATGTTTGTGGCGAAATACATTAATGATATTTTGAGTTAGCGGAAGTCTACTGCAATCTGTTTAGATAAGAACTTTATTAATGTGTCAAAATCGCTAGCATACAATGTACACTAATTGGGGACACCTAACTACACTATAACTACAATAATAATCTAATAATTAATAAAATGTAAAATGTATGTACATATATAAATATAGAAAAAGTATATAAATATAAAAGATCGATTGTCAGTTATTGCATAAAAAACATTCTTTACAAGTATTATCTAGCAGGTTTGTGAAATCAACCAATTTAATGCGCTTTTTAAAAGTATTTAATGATTCAGATGATCTAACAGATTTGTCGAGTTTGGACCAGATAACAGGGCCAAAATAAGTCAGGCTATGTTTGCCGTAAGCAACAGTCTGATATCTAGGTATAGAAAAATCAGAATTTCTAAGAAAGTACTGAGAATTAGTAACGACAAATAAATTCGCAATGTAAGGAGGCGCTAGACCATTTTTGACTTTATACATTATGATTGCAATGGCTTGCAGTCGTCGCGTGCGAAGTGTTGGAAGTTTCGCTCTTTGCAAGAGTTCCTCATACGTCGATTTATTGTCACAATAAACAGCTCTTAATGCTCGTTCTTTTTTTTTTCAATAGAGCCTACTAAGGACGACAAACAGGCGTTGAGTTTCCCTGTCATCATTGGCATTTCATGTGGTGTGCTTTTCGTTGTTTTTGTTTTGTTTTGTTCAGTGTTGATAGAGGTAACTGGAAGCTTCAAAGATGGAGAATCATAAGACTTGCATCACTCTCTTGAGTATTAATTTAACATAATTTGAGGCGGAGAAATATCATAGTTATTACAGGGAATGTGATAAGTATCGCCACAATTGCCAAATAAAACGTTACGGATTGTTAATAGATCATTTTCCATTTGGGCGTTAAATGTTACAAGGAGCGGGGGGGGGCTCGCTATTGTAAACGCCCATACAGATCGGACGCGAATGTTTAATCGTACTTGTGAAATGAAACAATGAGTAGAGATCTGTATGAAAAGTTAATGAATACTACTTAGCTGGGCAGGTGTTTGTATCAAAACTTAATTCTACTGTTTAATAAAAAATGGTCACTCCCACTCAGCCAATCAGTGCCCAGTATTTGCGTGCTCTATATCCCATAAAGTGTCTTAAATTATGTAAAGAGACGGGGGCTTTGAAGCCCAGGGAAATTGTGGGGTAAAATAACCACTCATTAGTATACACCTCTATATATAGAACATACTAATTAATTATTTTGTTTTCCTTTGTCTAAAAGCCTAATTGGTATGCTCTATATAGAGCATACTAATGAGTATATAGAGCATACTAATGAATTACAGGCTGCTAATTTTTAGAAACTAAAACAACTTGCAGTTATAACAATGACAATTTTATTTGAATTTTCCGCTTTACATAACTTAAGCAAGAGATTAATCACCAAAATAACAAAACCAAATTCGACTTAACAATTTTTAGGAAAAATTAAACGAAAGACTGGTCTCGCTGTGCTTTGGAATTCTGTCTCTTTCTCTTTGCTCAATTTCGTTCACTGTGGTAGGCTTTTGGAAACGTGCACTTTTATCAAATTCATCCCCCAAGCATTCGGATATGTCTACAATCTCAAAAGCAAGTAACTTTCGAGTGGCAAGGACAGCCTCAAGTTCCTCGAGCTCAAAGCTCCAAAGAAAGAAAAGCATTGTTATTCGTCAAATTCTACCAACATTACGGCGACATCCAAAACAAACAAAGCATGAAAAGACAAATTTACACTGGCGTAATGTAAGTGTAAAGGTGGCGTAAAGTTCTAATTTACGCACATTTACGCCACATTTACATTACGTAAAGTCAAGCTTTACGCTACCTTTACGCGTACGCGTAAAGTCAGAGTAATGAGACTTATTTATGCTGGCTTTAAGTTCGGCGTAAAGCTGATATAAAGTAGAGATTTACGCCACGTTAACGCATACGTGTAACTATAGCGTACAGGCATCTTTAAGCCAAATTTACGCCACTTTTACGCAAAAGTGAATATGCGTCTATAAGCCAAATTTATACTTGGTGTAAAGTCAACTGCATGCTTGTACAAAGCAACAGTATAGACACGACAATGTACTCCTGCATGCATGAATTCAAATTCCAACAGCAAAAAAGGAAAAAAAAAATGATGTTTTTAAGGAAAGGAGACAACTGATCAATCTGTTGTGTTCACAATCTGGTTTATTTATCATTTATGTTACTTACATAAACAAGGTAAAATTGTAAACCTTGTTCTGATATGACTTGAAAATAACTGGAACAAAAACGCTAAAAATTGAAAAGCTTTTTCTAGTATCACTTGAAAATAAGTATGAAAACCTTGTTACAATATCACGACACTTGAAAATAACTGGAAAAGAAACATTGAAAAGTGTAAACCTTGTTTTAATATCAGTCTTTTATTGCCACTTTCATCTTTCTGGATCCAATGGTTTGCAGTCCAGAATTTTCAATTCCCTGATCAGTTCATCAGATCACCATCCTGAATACATCTCTAGAACAAAATTACAACAGGTTAGATGTACTACCCAAACTGAATGGAGACTACTGTATAATTCAAGGAAAAGTTAGATTTTAGGGGCACTAATTTAGAAGTTTCCTTAAAACAAGTTAGATTATTTGAGGAAGAGAGAAAACACATGATTCCAAAAAACCTTTTTCAACAACTGTTCTATTTCTCCACACAGGTGCATGTACACATGTAACAAGGGGACATATTGTCAACAGACCTTACTAAAGTCATATAGTTACAACACTTACTCCACAGCCTTGACACTAACATGTACTAGTGAGAACCCTCACAGGCATTACAGGGCATATGGGTTTAACTGACAACACTAAAACATTTCAAGGTGCTATTTGGCAAAAAGTTAATACAGCTCATTGATCATTGATTCATCAGATCACCCCCCCCCCCCCCGGATTTTGGAGATTTGAGAGTAGATAAGTTAATATGTGGTGTAGGAGAAGTAAATGGGGATGTGCATACATGTAGGCTAATAAATTGCGCGCGTGAGGAAGGGTGGAAGGGGTTTTGTGTGTCTTACCCTTGGTATGACTTGGAGTCTTATATCAATGCATTTGCCCCAAACAAAACAAAACAAAACAATCCTGGTCCATTTGGTGTAGATTCGTCTAAAACTATTTGTACTCCTTATAGCCAAGAAAATAGTGTTTTTTGTTCTAATACGGGTAGTCAGTGTGTAGCGACGAGTTTAACAGCTATATTGTATAATTTTAGTCGCATGATAACATGTGCGTCAGATCTTGTTGTAATTACGAATTTTGGTAATGAGTTGTATACTTATCTTTCTAATTTAACACAAAAAGAATGCCTTATGTTAACTGAAGTTCCTGATGTTGTTTGTATGGGAGAGTTAACTTTCAATTTATTAGAGTATAGTGAAAGTTATTATGGAAATGTACATTATTTTAATGACAGTATATTACAATAGAAGAGAGTTGTTTACCTTCGTTTGAGGCTTTTGAATCGTTATTACGTGATAATTATAAGTCATTTATTTTGACAATAATAATTTATACAGTCGCTATTTTTGAGACAAGACTGGCAAGGGATCAGGGATGGTGTATTCAAAAAGTTTGATTCACATAGTAGAGATCAGAATGCGGAATGAATGATCCATGTGCGACGTGTGTATTGACTGAAGTTAGTTCTCTTGAAGAGTTCGAAGAGTTTGAAGTAAAAGGTCTGGAGTGAAGATATCCTTAACAGCCCAATCATAGTACTTGCAGAGTTCTTGTTTAAATTATAGTCTCCCATGCAGCCGTGCATTGCATGACGAGACAAATAACAGCTGCGTGGGAGACTATTTAAATTGTAGCTAAGTATTTGTTTTGGTGGTCACAAATGTTATTGCCATTGCCAACTGATAGCAACCAGCAATATACATTGATTGAAATTTTCAACATTCCACACTTATACTGATCAGCGCATTTCTTCTTATGATATGAATGCTTAATTAATCAAAGAGGTAATGAGAATTAAGGATATGATCATCCAAGATCAGTTATCTTCAAGAGTTGATACAATGTATTTGAACAGTTTCTCCCCACTACTGCTACAATGAAATAATATATGGTGACATTACGAAGGAGAATTTATATTTAAATTAATAAAGGGGAAAATGGGTTAATAATACCATCCAAAAAATTGTTTTTCAAGCTTACAGAGAATCTCAAGTGTTTTAGCTGATTTGGACCCCTGAAAGTGTGAACCTCCCAGTTCAAATACCATAGCGAATGAGGATGTCTGGTAGTCTAAATCCAATAGCAGATTTGGACTCCTTTTCGCAGATTAAGACCCTGCAAAATGTATTTCTGACCATGAATTATTTGTTTTCAACATGCTGCATCACCATGAAAACAGCACAAATTACATTACAAAAAATTACATGTATCCTCTAGCTTTGATAACATGCCAAACAAGTGTACTTAGTAAATATATCAACATGGACATTCATGTTCTTCATTCCCAGAAGTACTAACAGGAAAGAATGATGATGTTAAATGTGTCAAGTGTCAAATGTCTTGCTATTCACAAGTAAATGAAAAGAAACCTTTGCTCAATTGCATATTATTGGGGGTGCAAATCTGTGAGATGGTTCCATGGATATATACATGTACATGTAGCTGCTAGCAGATTTGGACCAGGAGACTACCAGTGAAACGGAGCTGGGGGGGAGCAAAATATGGGCTGAGGCTACTGTATAAAGTAAAGGAATGCCAAAAAGTGCAACAAAAAAAGTGGTGCAAATTTAGAGCATAATCAAGTTAAGAAAAATGCAAGCAAGGCCATTTTAACAGCAAAAGTAATGTACTTTGACATAATTAAGTATAATGTGGATCCGCTCCACACACCACCTGATGAACCATCCCACCCCTTAATTTTCCTCAATTTAATTTTTCCGAATTTTTCTGTCAGTGAAAAGAATGGACTGGATAGATGGATGAACTCAGTATTTCTTGACTGTACATACACAGCGAACGCAAAAGAAAAGCACATGGGATTGTTTGCATCCCACAATAATAATAGCTTGGGACTTGGCCCAGTCCTTTTTGTTCTAAGTGTGTCGAGCGAAATCTGTTACAAGAGCACTAAAACTTGACATGCTCCTGTCCCAACAGCACCAGCCTGGAATCGGACTGTGTATAACATGCAATGTTGGCAAAAGTGTAAAATTGCAGTTTAATAAATATATTGATAGTAGGAAGTCAAATATTGATGTTGAATGCCGTATGTATTTCAACTTAAGACTGTGTTTTTAAATACCCTGTCTCCAGTCCACAGTCCATTCTTTATACTGACAGAAAAATTTGGTTAAAAAAATTAAAATTGGGGAAAATCAGGGGTAGTCCATCAGGTTGTCCATGGACTGAGTCCACAGGGGTAGTCCATGGACCCAGGTCCACATTTTGTATACATCCCTTTTATTCACCTGAAAGTCTGACCTTTTGCTTTTTCTCTCTCAAATTTTGTTAAAGACAAAACTAATTACTGGTAAAAGGACTTTGTGTCACCCAATTCTGTCTGCAATCATACTTGTGATTAAACATATTGGATTCCTGCAATTTTGTTCAATCACTCACATGATTACAGAGGGAATTCACCTGCACTCATCCACTAGCATAATTTGTTTGAATGTTACCAAAAACTACACACCCAGTATATACTAATTAACAATTGGTTCATGATTTAGCGTGCACTATCGAGTTATGGAGCACATGGGAAGTTTGGAGAACACGAAAGAAGCCTAAGAGTTGCCCGAGGCGATAGCCGACGGCAACTCTAGCTTCTTTCGTGCTCTCCAAACTTCCCACGTGCTCCATAACTCGATAGTGCACAGCTAAAAGCATGAACCAATTGTTTTATAACATAGCCGGTGAAATTGTGCATCAAATCTGACGCAAAAAACGGACAACAATATCAGAAGTGATTGTTTGCAGTAAGCGAAATATTAAGCAAAATACCTGTAGGAATTGGTTTTATTTCAAATTTTCTGTTGAAAGCTCGAGTTTTTTTTACTGCAGTTTAAATACAAAATTCTTTATTTTTAAAAAAGAAATCACAGTCAAGATTGGCACTTTTATTTATCAGCGTGCACTATCGGGATTTTGAGCACGCTTACGTATACTGAATTTGATTGCGCGGCTCTGCTAGCTATGTTATAATATAAATTTTCAATTAGTATATACCAGTATGTGTTTCCATAGCTGAGCTTTCAGCCTGGTCAACAGGGCTGAAGTTTTGCTGCGATTACATGACAAATTTCAGCCCGGGCGCCAAGTTTAAAATTGTGCGGAAGTTTGATAATGAGAATCAAAATAGCGTTGAAGATTCAACTGCACTTGCCCAAATTCACTTTTCAGCCCGGGCTGAAATTCTGATGCGATCACATGGCGAATTTCAGCCAAATTCCAGCCCGGTTTCTGAAACCGGGATGGAATTTTCAGCCCAGGCTGCAACTTTGTTCATGTAATCACTAACTTCATTTTAACAGGATTTATTTCGCAAGCTGGGTTGAAATCTCAGCCCGGTCAACCGGGCAGAACTCTCAGCCCGCGCTGAAATTCGCCATGACAGTAATCGGCCCCTAAAAGCCTTGTAATTCCCACAGAACTTCTGCCTTGAACTGCCGTTAAATTTGAAAATTGTGATCACGAAAGCTCAACGAAGACAACTTAAGGCCCTACACCGTAAAACAAAGATTATAGCTTGCCTCTAACGTTTCTTCGACTTTTTTATACCATGGATCTACAGCTTCAAGAGCTGAATTTCCATCTGTAGCACGATCGAGATGATGCGAAAGTCATCCGCTCAAATATACTCGATGCAAAGTAAGGCGAAGAAATAGAACTTTCGGTCTCATCAATTAACTACTTTCTTTAGCGAAGGATAAAAGCAAAGGAGATCACGGCATTTCCACCAGCAACGGACAAAAAATATCGCACCTTTCAAATTCTAATATGGCGGCACGCTTTCTCAAATGAGAATCCGCTGGCTCGACACAATGCAGTCACTGATCGTCACCAGATCTCTTTCAGGCCTCGGGTCTAGCTCGATTGAACAAACAGTTCACTTGAACTGTTAATCTATCCCATGGTCTTCCATACTCTTAGATTAAACGTGACTGCGAACGCGAACACTGGCGTTTTATTTTTGTGTCCACTATAATACATTTACCCCACTATCTCAGAGCCATTTCGCCCCGGCGTTCCAGGCCCCATTAAGGTTACAGTGTACCTTCGGGGGTGTTTCCAGTATAACAGCCCTAGCGTCTTAAGATTACACTTAATATACCTAAATCCAGATATCAAATTAAAGCTTATAGAGCTGGCTATCTAAATATGGAAACCATTTGGTAATAGAAAGAATTGTCGAATTTTTTACGACGTCTAAATCAGCTTTAAAACGCTATAACTCAAAGCGATTATTGTATTTTGCTAACATGATTTGTTCTCGGATTTCCGGACACGAAGCGCTAAAAAAAACGTGTCGGCGATTTCCCATATTCAATTGCAGTGAAAAGTTACAGAATATTTTCGAAAAAGGGAGAAAAAATGGAATGATCGCACGGAAATCGCTCTTAACGAAAAAGTTTTCGGAAATAAGAAATTCGCCGACAAATTTTTGTTGATTATATGTTAGCCTAGCTTCTGTCCAAATTTGAGGAAAATCGAACAAATTCCCTTTGAGTTGTAGCTGTTTAAAGTGTCCCCAAAAAGCGAAAAATAAGCTTTGAGAAAAACATATCGGTTCATAAACAAACTCCGCCCACAAAAGTTATACCGTCATTTCTCCGTCAATTTTCACTATTTTTCGATAATTTTTTTTTGGATGAAAGTTCATTCTGTAAACTTTATTTTTACGCAACAAAAACAAAAATTCAATAAATTTTCGATCTGAAGGTACTCTGTAACCTTAAATTAAGAGGGTTTAGTAGTTCCGATAACATTCGTATTCGCCGAGTAGCAACTGTAAAACTCGAAGCGTTTTCAAACGTAAGAACATTTAATTTTTTTACAGTTGATCAAAGTATTTCTAGACTACTGTTCTCTAAAAATCCCTGATTTTTCTCCAATTTGCATTTTGCCTCGGCCTTGACCGGTTCGAACACTGATCAGGGTTTTTCTACATTAGTCAGATAGTCAGGTTTGGGTGAACCTTCACAACCATGAGTATGCGATGAAAGGCAGTTTGAGGCGATTTGTTATGGTAGCTTTACGCACACTTTGCACCACTACCAAATGAATCTTTAGTGTTTTGCACACCGCGCAATCACCAAAGCACAAACTCAGCCTTCTATATAAACCAGCCAAACTAGCTACAGCACTGATTTTCCTTCCCTCTTCCGATTAAGCAGTTTGGTAGTGTGCTAGGTGTCAGCGGAAGAACAGAAGGAAGAAAGATCGTACGTGACGGTCACGTATCACAAACCGATCGCAAGTGTAGCTGCGGCCAAATCGTCACACGCAGTATTCAAACTTCACTTTAAGTTCGTTTCTGTAGAGAGCTGTTAAAGCAACTTTAATGTACGTAAAACGTTAACAATCGTGAGTGCGACTAAACACATTAACGCTAGCTTTACAAAAGCTTTACGTTTGACTAAGTAAAACGCAACTTTATGCAAACTTTACATCCTACGTAAATAAGCGTAAAGCTGAGTAACCAACTTTACGCTACCTTTAAACAGGCTTTAAGTCCCGATGACGTAAATCTACCTTTATACACCTTTACGGGCATGTAAAGTTGATGTAAAGTTGGTTTACCAACTTTACGCGGATTTAAGTAAACTTTAATTTTCCGTAAATTTGAATTTTCATGCTGTGAAAACAACAAGATGATTCCCAAGTGTGAATGAGACAATTAAAATACGCTCATAAATACAAGCTGCATAAAATGTGGTTTCTTCGTGGATATGACCATTTTCTAAGACGGTTAGACAATGAACGCTCGTGTCCTATGGGGTATAATGCCTCTCGCATTAGATAGAAGTGCCACTCGGGCTACGCCCTCGTGGCCTTCTATCTATGCTTGAGGCACTACATCCGGCACAGAACACTCGCGTTCATTGTCTAACCTTACATAATTCATCAACTCAGTTGATTTGTATTGGGGTTTACAAAGGTAAACATGTGACTGAAATACAGCTTATTTATTGGTCATAACTGTTATGAACTATTAATACTATTAATACTATTCGAGACAGTCCCTTTCACGCTTGCTTAAAGAGTCTGACCCACCCAGTTTGCACTACGCGCTTCTCTTATTGTTATGATACGGCTCTATTCCATATTTGGGCAAGCATATCACCTCTTGCACGAGTGAATTTCTCATCTACAATACAGTGTGGACTTTCGAGAGCCCTGAAAATGTGATGTGAAATACAGCCTATTTATTGGTCATAACTGTTATGAACTATTAATACTATTAATACTATTCGAGACAGTCCCTTTCACGCTTGCTTAAAGAGTCTGACCCACCCAGTTTGCATTACGCGCTTCTCTTATTGTTATGATACGGCTCTATTCCATATTTGGGCAAGCATATCACCTCTTGCACGAGTGAATTTCTCATCTACAATACAGTGTGGACTTTCGGGGGCCCTGAAAATGGCGGATGAACCAACGTAGGCACGCAATGCAAACTGGGTGGGTCAGATTCTTTAATAAGAGATGGAGATATGCGACCGTGCTTGAGAGAGTTGGAAGTGAAAACGGATAGGGAAAGGGAGGGAGGGGAAAGAAAAGCACGGAGGCATAGGAGGCAAGCGCGAAAGAGCGAGATAACAAGTACGACTGCCAACAACTAAAAGTTTCTTACTTGAACTGGGCCGAAATTAGATGCACAGCTCTTATTTATACTCGCTCTGTAAGGGACTGGAGCGAATAGCATACTATTCGCGACAGTCCCTTTCAAGCTTGCTTAATAAGAGATGGAGATATGCGACCGTAAACGTTAAACGTTAAAATGGCCCAACACCAAATAACCCGAGACACTTGCCAATACTCAAACCTAAAACCCAAACCAGAAAATCCCTTCCAGCCACACAAATCTAAAGGAGAGACATGGCGAGACAGCAACTCCGATGGTCCTTGAAAACGAAGGTCTTGTGCAGCATTCATGTTATAGGATGCGGTAGGAGCATGTTTGGCACCGACCAAAATAAGTCATAGTATCTAGAGTGAGGACTAAAGTAATGGCCACCCCGGCTCTAAAGCTGTGCAGAGTTTAACCTCGTAAATTTGAGCGTCTTGCAGATAACTGGAGGCTAACATGAAAACTTCTTGGTTAATTTAGCCTCCAGGCTATAAAGTTAATCTATATTTTTAAGTATTATATTATCTGTAGTTTTTCTTGCTTAGTGTGTTCTTGTGAAATGTATTTATCTATTGTTATGAGTAAAATAAAATTGTATTGTATTGTATTGTATTATAATAACGGAGGCGGGACTGTAATCCTGTAAAGTAGAGTTCGCAATCTGCTCATTAATCGTGGCAGAAAACATCTTGCATCCCGGCAAAGAACTAAAAAACTAGAAAACTCCTTTAGGGATCCTTCTTTTTTTTTTGGATTAGCATAAGCAGAGGAGAAAGGGATGCTCTGCGATTGGTAAAAACGGCTTACATGCCAGTCGTTGATTGGTGAACATGATATAATGTCGAGGAAAACGCAGACGATTGTGCGCGGAAAACTTGCGAGAGAACCCACCCAAGGGATGGCAACCTGAGCGTCAGTAATCCGACTAGGGCATTAGACACCCTTTCAGGCTACCATGGAAAAAAGGGAACGAAACAAATAGCGCGGTAGAAGGCGTGGAATAGGATAGGCGAATAGGGCAACCACTGTAATGAATTTTAGGCTTTCTTAGATGAGGACATTAAAATTAACGTGGAGCTGCGTCTTTTCCGGGAGGCTTTGCAAGCCAGAAAGCGACATAATTCTAGGCGTGGCAGAGAAAACATCTTGTCTCCCGGCCAAGAACTCAGAAAACTAGAAAACTCCTTTTAGGGTATCTTTTTAATAGCATAAGCAGAGGACAAAGCGAAGCCCTGCAATTGAAAAACACGGTTAGACACTGTACATGACAAATATATATGATATAAAGGCTGCCAGCCCTTGAGTGGTGAACAGGATATAATGTCGAGGAAAACGTAAACGATTGTGCGCGGGAAACTCGCGAGAGAACCCACCCAAGGGATGGCAACCTGAGCGTCAGTAATCCGACTAGGGCATAAGACACCCTTTCAGGCTACCATGGGGAAAAAGAAACGGAACAAATAGCGCGGTAGAAGAAGCGGAACAGGAGAGGCGTATAGGGCAACCACAGCTATGCAATATGGACCTGCGTCTTTGCGGGAGCCTTACCAAGCCAGAAAGCGACAAGTATCCTAGGCGGGGCAGAGAAAACATCTTGTCTCCCGCCAGGAACTAGAAAACTAGAAACTCCTTTTCAGGGTGTCTTTTTGATAGTATAAGCAGAGGACAAAACGAAGCTCTGCAATTGGTAAAGACGGCTATACATGACAAATATATATATATATATATATATATACGATATAAAGGCTGCCAGCCCTTGAGTGGTAAACAGGATATAATGTCGAGGAAAACGTAAACGATCGTGCACGGGAAACTTGCGAAACTTACCCGAGCGTCAGTAATCCGACTAGGGCATTAGACACCCTTTCAGGCTACTAAACCAAGCCAACGGGCGCTCGTAACCTGCCCGTTGTCCGCTTTTTTGTCCGTTCATCCAAGGATTAGAGAGTATTTATATCGTTCTTATGAGGCGATGACTGCGGTTTTGGAGTTAAATGAGAGATGCATAGAAAGGAAAGGACTCGCTCTTTACTCGAGCGAAGTTTTGGAGCGATTGAAATCGATTTAAGGTAATTTTTGTCGCTTTTCGTTGGAGTGACTTGGAATTGCGAGTTCTCCCTTTACTTCTTTTAGGTAAAGTCAAACCTCGCTAAAATGCCGTTCAGAAGCCATAAAGCCGCCAAGAAACAACAGACAGATGTTATTTGATGAGGTATGAACAATTTAATGGCTGTTTATGTTTAATTTTGATATTTTATCAAACTCACGATAAAATTCCATACAAATCCTTACATTTTTGTCGTTGAGGATTCATGTTGTGAGCCCGGGCTCCCTGTGCTTTCAGTTATGTTATACAAGGTAAGATAAATGGACTAAAAATCGTTCAAATAACGTAGAAACACTGTATAAAGATAGAACACAACACCAATAAATGTTGTCAACGATTTTATTCAGCAATTATTATTTGATTTTATATATTGCTTAAAAATACGTTGAATTCGAAATTCCATACAATGTCATATTTTCAAATATCATTAATATGCAAACATTACGCTTGGGTTTCCCATGGAATTACCATATCTCCTGGATAACGAGCCGGCAGATGACCCAGTTATGGAAGAAGCTGCACCGCTTGGCTATAGTGTTCCGGAATAAGAGCACAATTCAATGTGATTACTTTGCATTGTTTATCTATATCTTGCTTATATTTTTCCATTCTCATTGCAGCTTTTCGCTCTCGGCCGCGACTTTTATCTGTTGCCCAGTTTAGTCTTATTTGCACGGTTAGTGTCCGAAGTCTTCTCATCACCTCAGCTGCTTGCACTGTTCCATGTGGGTTATTTTCAAACCCTCTGTTTACTTTTATGCGTTTATTGCTGTTCACTTGCGACCAGTATTTTACTTTGTACCTTTATCGTAAGTGTGGTAGCAGCGTTCGTTTTTGTTTGTTTCCATTTTTTTTATCCAGAATATTTTTAAGCTTTGTTGATGTTTATTTGTCGCTCCCCTGGGTTTCGCGCACTTTCTCCTTTTTCGTGTTCGCTTCCGCGCCCTGGTTGGCACGCTGTTTTAGTCCTATTGCTCCAATGTTAATTGGTTGCGTTATTCCTGTCAATTTTAGTAATTGCCAGTCTGTTGTTACTGGCTTTGTGTTGTGTAATTTCCATATTCTAATTTTAAAGAGCCAAAAAATAAAGAATGAAATGGTTGAAAAGAGGCGAAGAGTAAGAGTAAGAGGGTTGTCCAATACACCCAACTAGACTCTAGTCGTGTATGCTTGCGTTCGATCGGAAAAGCGGAAGTGCAGTGGAAAAATGGAAGGGCTCCTTTCTAAAGTCAATGGATCTATTGGTCACGAATAGACTCCACTGGAGTCAAAGGCTTTCTAGTCGTGAGAGACTTAGAAAAAAATTCTATTGTTGATTGGTGTGAGACCGCGAAAAAGAGTTCCATTGGAGTCCAATGGATCCATTGGTCATGGATAGATTCCACTGGAGTCACAGATTTTCTATTTGTGAGAGACTTAGTCAAAATTGTATTTTTGTTGTATAGGAGGCTGTGAAAAAGTGTTCCATTGGAGTCCACCGGATCCATTGGTCACGAATAGACTCCACTGGAGTCAAAGGTTTTCTAGTCGTGAGAGACTTAGAAAAAATTATATTGTTGATGGGTCGGAGGCTGTGAAAAAGTGTTCCATTGGAGTCCACTGGATCCATTGATCATGGATAGACTCCACTGGAGTCACTGGTTTTCTAGTCGTGAGAGACTTAGAAAAAATTACACTGTATATTCTTGTTGGGTTGGAGGGTGTGAAAAAATGTTCCATTGGAGTCCACTGGATCCATTGGTCACGAATAGACTCCACTGGAGTCACTGGCGTTCTAGTCTTGAGAGACTTAGTAAAAATTGTATTCTTGTTGTATGGGAGGCTGTGAAAAAGTGTTCCATTGGAATCCAATGGATCCATTGGTCATGAATAGACTCCACTGGAGTCACTGGTTTTCTAGTCCTAAGTCGTCTCATACAAATCAGTCCTTATAAGTTACTGTGACACATATAGCTTGGGCTACCTGTGATCGGAGTTCGTGAAAAAATGTGTTCCACTGGAGTCCATTGGATCCTGGGATTGGATCTAATTGGTCACGAACAGATTGCTGAGAGTACAACTGTGATCAAAGTTTAAAGTAGATAAAGGTAAGTTATAAAATTCTGTTCTAGTCTGCTTCGTAAGTTAACGCTTACTCCAGTCTGAGGCCTTATATACTCGGATTTCTGAAAATGAAAGTGACTTGGAACGCGGTTTTGTTAGCACCGGCTAAACCTTGGGTAAGTAACGTGCCACTATAGTTCTGTTTTTCGGTGATAAGTCAATAGCTTTCTACAATAGACGTCTTGTGGATAAACTCTAAGATTAGATTGGTAAATTATTTTTGTGGATTGGTGTGAGTAGCCATTCACAAATGCAGACTCCTCTGTCAGTTAGTTTTAACTGAAATGATATTTTGTAGCTCTTCTTGAAAACTGTAGTTATCATGAATATTGTCTTGAATAAAGTTGATGTGTAAATTGGGGATTCTTAATTTAGCCAACAACAATACATGAAAATTGTGCAGATAAAATAGTCTTGCAGTGTTTGATTATTGTAGCTAGGTCTCTACTTTTGAGGTGCTACTTTTCTGAGTGTACTGTAGTTTTCTGTGTCAAGAAATATTGTATAAATTATATATTCTTTCTCTTTGCTCTTTTGCATTTGCACTGCTATTATTGGGTTGTCATCTGCTTATAGTGCAAGGAACCGTTGCATTCAGGTGCATTGAAGTCATTATCTTAATGAAAGTCGGATAGTTCGAAGTTGGTCTATTATTTATCATCCGTGGCAAAGGAAAGTAATGTCAGATAGGTCACTAAAGTACTAAGTTGATTATGTAATTATTACAAATAAACAAATCAATGGGAACCCCTTTTTACTGATTTTGTTTTCAGCAGGGAATCTGCTGTACACTATGGAAACTTTATGCTTTAAAATGATACATTTAGAGTCATTATTTTGAGCAGTCGTATGTACACTGTTCAGCCTCGTAATCGTGGCCTAACATATTGTTTTCTTTTAATCACACACATAGAAATACAATGCATACAACCAGAAACAGTAATTAATTCTCAATTAATCTGCGTGGCAGAGAAACAGACCAAGTGGCTGCCAATATCAATGTTTCCTGCTTGTGTACACAGGTCACACAACAACCGCAACAAAATTAGAAAGTGGTCTGTTTACCGCAATAAAAATTGCGAGGAAACACAATGAAAAATAAATAAGAGTTTGAAACAAGAACTGCCCAAAGAAAAAAATCAATAATCCTACCAAAATACAATGTATATAAGGAGCTTCCTCAAAATAACAAATGAATGAGAAAACATGTGTGTTCACCCTTACCAAAACCAGATATATGTCACATATATGTGACATATATTTCATTGCTGCACATATATGTGACATATATGTAACATTCTGTAGTATGGGAACATATATGTAACTTTTTACATATATGTGACATACTGCATATGTTTACTCATTTTTATTGATAATTAAAACAGCTAGCCTAACTGCTAGCTTAATTGGACTAAATACAGTAAATTATTAAGTCCCCAATTCCACTGTACATGTAGGCTTCAAATACCACCTGTGATGCAGTTCTGTTTTAATTTTTTATCAATTGTATCTGATTATAAACTATATATAATATTAATTCAACATTTTACCAGTCTTACTAAAACAATAGCTTATCCTGCCTGTATAAACATTTCTTAAAACATACTTTAATGTAGATAAAGTATTTAGGATTTAAAGAGCAGTCTGTGATATTTATGCTGATGATACAAATGCCATAATAATAACTATGCTTTACATATTTCATGAAAAAGGGATTATTCAAAATTACGACCATAGAGAAATACTGGACTCCTGTGGCCCAAATTCTTTAAATATATATACAGTGTAGATGAAAGAAGTAAACCGTATAACACGCCCATGCAAAATGACAATGGATACAGTGTATAACAGTCCCTCCCTTGCATCAGGAGTGTGGCCAAAACCTCGGTCAGCCTGGCAAAGCCTGGCCAGGCCATGCTTTCCGGGCTTTTAGCCACACTTGCTTGGAAAGTGCGGCCTGGAAAAGCCTGCCAAGCATGGCCCTGGCCAAGCTTTCTTGGAAACCTTGGCCACAAAAACTTGACTTTCCCGGCCACAAAAGTTCAGGATTTCCTGGCCAGGAAAGCCTGGCATTCCTGGCTACACGTATATCTCCCTGCTGGGACAAAATAATTATTTTGATAAAATTTGTTATTAATATTTTCCTCTTGAAATAGAAAAGTATTCTCTTTTTTGCATGATAAATTGTTGTTACGGTGGTTACTTATTAAAAACATGTACAAAAAAAAAACTGCCCATTAATGGAACTGAAACTTAAATGTAAGTGTCTTAAATGTACTGACTCTGATTGCATGGTCTAGCTGATTAGCTTTCTGTATTTAGATCATAGATTACTGAGTGTGAATTATTATACTACATAAGTGACCCAAGAAACTGAGAATTTACATATAAACTCTTAAATTTTTAAGTTGTGCCTATTCTCAAATGCTGACTTTTGAAGCCATAGATTGTTGTAACCATATGTAGTATGCTCGAATTTGTGCACTTGACAAAAACCAATAAAACCAATATGATTTGAGCACTCGAGCGAAAACCAATATGACATTTTGTTCTATCTATGGCTCGGATTTGTGCACTCGAGCAAAAACCAACATGGTGTTTTGTACTATCTATGGCTCGGATTTGTGCACTCGAGCAAAAACCAACATGGTGTTTTGTACTATCTATGGCTCGGATTTGTGCACTCGAGCAAACACCAATATGGCATTTTGTTCTATCTATGGCTCGATTTGTGCACTCGAGCGAAAACCAATATGGTGTTTTGTTTTATCTATAGCTCGGATTTGTGCACTCGAGCGAAAACCAATATGGCGTATGTTTGTACTGACTTTTAAATTTTGATTGGATATGGATGGATTTCGTAAGGTGATAGAGAGGTCCAAAGCACCTGCACTCGCACACTACAGATGAAAATTGGCCTACACAAAGCATTTGAAAGCTAGGAGAAAAGCCAGGTTTAAGAAAAGATTTGTCAAGATGTAGAACTGAATGTTTTTTTATGCATATATTTAAATTTTGCATTTTGTTTGGTTTCATCAGTTAGCGTTTTTGTACGGTATTTCATTGCTTTCACAATGGCGCGCATGCTTTCACCATGAACAGAGATTTTTTGCCCAAGTTTATTTTTGCAAAAGTAATATTTGAAAATTACAAGTTTATTTCAGACGTGTATGTGTTACCTTAAATTGCCTTATATTACTACATTAATTTTTAAATTATTCAAGAATATAACTACGCACACTAAATGCGTTAAGCGTAGCTGCATCGAAAAATTTAAGTCAGTAAAGTCAGTCACAGAATATATTAATTTTGAATCAATGCTTAATTGGGTAGACAGTACAAGTAACAATCACTGTCTCTAATGAAAGCTGAAATTATGAAAATATTTCTAGACATACATGACAAGTAATATTTCCTACACATAAAGCTGATTCATGTAGATGTTGATGTAGATGTCATGTTTTTATACTTGTTCCATTCACTGATCAGTTTTATATTTGAAGTTAAAAGTTTCTTGATCAATAGCCGTGAATAATCCACCCTTGCAGCAGTTCACTTTATGGTAAACACAAACATAAACAGAATGAACAGAAGGACAGATTATAATAAGCTCTTGCAGACTTACACTGTAATTACCAATCTTGTATTCGTCCTCACGATCCAGTGTAGCTACGGCTAGATCTAGTGTTACAATCCATGCTCTCTAGTGTTCTTCAATTTCACAGTGAAAATCCATTTAAAACAAAGTTTTGCAGGAAACAATTTCCTGGATTTGCCCTTGGACTTGTTCGAACAATTTCTTAATTTACTATTACACGGGATTTGCATGAGAACGGTTTTAACATCCGTCGCCATTTTCCGCCGCCATCTTGCTTCTAAAGAACTGTTGGCCGAGTAAACCTGGGGAAAGTGAGCCAGCAGTCAGCAGTTTTAGCCCATGGAGCAGGCGTGCTGTGGCGCTCATTGAATTCGTTGTTTTTGGCACAAATTGAAATGCTGGATAATTCTTGCAAAATGTATTAAAAGTCCATAGAGTCTAGTAAAGGACAAAGTATGAATAATGTACTTTCTAGATCTAGGTAAGTGAAAGAATGAATCGGTGGTGTAGTTTTACTGCTTAAAACACAAGCACATTGACAATAGACTCACGCTACACAACACTTTCTATAAGTTCTTAGTTTAAGTTATTCTTCAGTCTTTTAAGAACTGTTTTTCCACACTGAGTCCTTCCCAATTTTATATTAAGCACAAATAACACTGCTTCACCAATGACAAAGGAGAACTACATGTAACTTCAATTTGAGATTGTCTTCTGTTTTTAAAGTATGATCAGCATCATCTTCATTTGGGAGCTCAATTTTTAAGCTTACCTAATTCGCTGTGGCTATATGGCCGGTAACCGGTCAAGGTGTTGAAAACACTAAATGGCTGGCAGTTCTATATTCTCAGTAAATTTCACAAAATCGAAAAATTCCAGCTAATCTAAACTATCATATGTCGATTTAGAAAAGTCAAGCGATCCTGAAATGCTTTATAGATCTCAAGTCTAGTGTTTGGTTTACGCTGGGCTCAGAAGACGAAACCATGTTTTGCGACACTTAGCTCGGCGACTGCCGGTCAAGGTTTTCAAAACACTAAATGGCCGGCAGTTCTATATTTTCAGTAAATTTTACAAAATCGAAAAAATCCAGCCATTCTGAACGATCACATGTTGGATCCTGATCAAGCGAGCCGGTTTTGTGGGATTTCTGTATCACGAAACCATGTTTTGGCAGTCGAGCTGGAAGTGTCACAAAACATGGTTTCGTCTTCTGAGCCCAGCGTAAACCAAACACTAGACTTGAGATCTATAAAGCATTTCAGGATTGCTTGACTTTTCTAAATCGACATATGATAGTTTAGATTGGCCGGAATTTTTCGATTTTGTGAAATTTACTGAGAATATAGGACTGCCGGCCATTTAGTGTTTTGAAAACCTTGACCGGCAGTCGAGCTGAAAAAAGTTCTAAGTGTCACAAAACATGGTTTCGTGATATAGAAATCCCACAAAACCGGTTCGTTTGATCAGGATCACGACATATGATAGTTCAGAATGGCTGCATTTTTTCCATTTGTCAAATTTACTGAGAATATAGGACTGCCGGCCATTTAGTGTTTTGAAAACCTTGACCGGCAGTCGAGCTGGAAAAAGTTCTAAGTGTCACAAAACATGGTTTCGTCTTCTGAGCCCAGCGTAAACTAAGCCCTAGACTTGAGATCTATAAAGCATTTCAGGATCGCTTGATTTTTCTAAATCGACATATGATAGTTTAGATTAGCTGGAATTTTTCGATTTTGTGAAATTTGCTGAGAATATAGAACTGCCGGCCATTTAGTGTTTTCAACACCTTGACCGGTTACCGGCCATATAGCCACAGCGTACCTAATTATTTGTATAATTGTGCTGGATTGAAGAAAGAGATAATAAACAGAGAAGGAACTTACTGAAAATGTTTTGTTTTGTTTTAGCTATTCCATATGGATGACAATGAAAGCTTTCAAACAGCTTGCAGGGAAAACACGGTAGTATCGAACCTCCACTCAGCTAAGTTTGAAACAAACAATATTTAAAAACTGTATGATTCTTTTTTGCAAGTAATTATCTGTTGAATTGTAGCGGAGCACTTGACGGGAACAATTTTTGGCAAACAACAACTGTATTTTATTCGGAAAGTAATCGTACTAGTTTCTCTAGACAGAGAAAAGTTGTTTTTGTGAATGTTTGTACGGTCTAAATGTACTGTTCGGACTGTCGGGTAATAAGCCTTAAGCTTACTGTTTTTGAGAATTGCTAAAACTGAAAAATAGCCCGGTCGTCAATTTTAATTATTGTGCTTCCTACCTTTCACCTTAATTAAGTTTCACCTTAGTTAAGCTTGTTCAAAGTGCTACGCTGTTAGGCTCAGCCTATCTATATATATTACATGTATAATAAATGAAATTAAGTTCTGACAGGTTCTGACTATTGCATGGTACACTGCAGCCTTAATAATCGAATTGCTATTTACTTATTAAAGTTTAATGACAATTTTAAGTGTTCATTATGAAGAAAGCAAATTATTTCAAAGCAAATAATATCCTGTAGATGAAGCCAAAATGATATTAATATTGATATAACTCAAATGAAGAATGATCCTCGCAGTTGTGAATGCAATTTAAGCAATTGCGAAAAGAAGTCTGAAAAAAAAAATTATTTCATATATATATATATATATATATATCATTTCACATTCACTCCTTTCACGGGAACATATGAACCTACAATTGACCTGATCCCAACGTTAGTGGCTTCATAGCTCAGTTGGTAGAGCATCGCACTGGTATCGCGAGGTCACGGGTTCGAACCCCGTTGAAGTCCTGAATTTTTTTCCAGGCTTCTTTTCGCAATTGCTTAAATTGCGTTCACAACTGCGAGGATCATTCATTTGATTTCATTTCTGCAGTTCATATATGATTTATTTCATATATATATATATATATATATATATATATATATATATATATATATATATATCATTTCACATTGATATAACTGTAGCACAATTAGTACAGTTGAACCTCCGTAATACGGACACCAAAGGGACAGGCCAGAGTGTCCACATTATGGCCAGGCTGGCCACAGTGTCCATGACCAGCCTGGCCAAAGCTGGGTTTCCTTCTGGCCCATGGGAGAATTTTTGCCAGAGCTCGGCTTCAAGCCAAGGTCACCACAGCCTTCAAGTCAGGCTTTGGTCACAGTTTTCCGCGGTATGGCCAAGCTCCTGATACAAGGGTTTTGCAGCAGTTGGTCACCTCACCAATTAACATAAAACCTGTAGCTAATATAGAGCTAATATAGAGCTATATAATTTTCAGAAATGGAAAGAGCATGTTTCAATAAGCAAGTAACCCAATTTTTAGACCAATGCACAATGTACAATGGTTAGATGTTGTGCAGGTTTTAACTGTTAATAAATTAAAAGGTTTTGTATTGAGGTAACAAGGCCTTGCCACCCGGTATAATATTCTATCATGAATCTCTTTAGAAAGGAGTGGAGGCTGTATTTCTGTATGTAATGGAAACATAGTTAAAAAAATAAATAACACAAAATTTGAGGCCTGTGATGTGTAAGGTAGAGATTTTATGACAGTTTGAAAATTTCAAAATTTACAAGGATTTGTATAGAAAATTACTAAAGCATAACTGGGTGGCAAGAGTTGTTCTTTCCATACAAATCCTAATCCTTTATGAAATATATTTTCCTTATACAGTATATCAGAAATTCAGAAAATCAGTAATCGGAAAAAAAGTTATGCATGTATGTTTGTTGAAACAATTATTTAACTGTGACCTGTAAATTTAACCAAGTGTTGGTTTAGTTTTATCCTTGCATGGTTCTTCAATTTTTATTTTCCTTTACGGTATCAAACTCATACTAAATATCATTATTTATCATACCCACAAAAACAAAGGAAAATAAAATATTTGTCCTGGGATAAAAATGAACTACAACACTTAATAACTAAAGCAATATAAAATTTGATGTAGCTGATTTGTATGGTTTTAATAATTGTAAACATTAATTCTTTTTGTTAGGAGGAAAAATATATTTTCTTTGTTTGAAGCAACCATGTCTATAAGAATTTTCTTACTGTACATGAACACGTCGGTAGCTTTCAAATTGCAGGCTTCCCGATGTTTTATATTACTCCTTCAAAAAAGATCAGCATGTGAAATTTAAGAATGGCATGAATGGCCATAAAAGGTAAGAATTTTTAGTCCTTCAAACTTTTAGGATTGGTCACACGTATGTTAATGCTTAGAAAAAAACCTGTGTTAATACATGTTTTCTGTAAAAATAAATAAATCAGTATAAAGAGAGCTGGCAAATATCACACCCCTATCTATACTAGGAATATTTGTTCCTTAGGATTAACCATTGACTTGCTACATTGTACATGAAGTTTTTAAAATTTCCTTTTAATACAGCCAATGAGCATTCTCTGTCGCACATACACTCATGCAAAACAAACTAAGAGAAGCCGGTTATTTTGCTTCTATAGTTGTTCCTTGTAACATTTGTAAATTAGGTGGGAAGATCCCTATTGGGAGACTTAATAAAGTTTATTTACATTTTTATTTTTCTCTTCAAAATTGCAGTACACGAGAAACAGCTGCCTTCAGTTGGTTTTTAACCACACTTCCCTCTACTTGACCAATTATGCCGAGAACATTTTCACTTCCAAGCGCGCAAAAAGTCATGCGCGTGTTTCTGAATGTTACGTTTTGCCAGAAGAGTGCAGAGAGTGCCGAATCGTCCGACTGTAATACACCACGAATCGTCTATATCTTTTAAAACGCTCTTGTCCACAATAAACAAGCGGCGAGACAAATTATAGAATCGCAAAGGAAAATCGGGGAATTAGAAAAATCTAAGAAACGGATGCTTATTACAAATTACCGCCTTTCCGTATAATCGTAGAACGCAGTCGTAAAGTAGAAGAATGGGACGATCAGAAGCATCTGAAGTCGAAGTATCGCGCTTGTTTCAGGTCATTGCTTGATCAACGATCTATATAACCCGTGTGTAGCGTGCTTGTGTTGGAACATGGCTTAAAGAACGAGGTATATTGCATGTGTAGCGTATTTGTCTCGGGTCATGGCTTAAAGAACGAGGAATATTACATGTGTAGCGTGCTATATTACAGGTGTAGCGTGCTTGTCTCGGGTCATGGCTTATAGAGCGAGGTATATTACATGTGTAGCGTGCTTGTCTCGGGTCATGGCTTAAAGAACGAGGTATATTGCATGTGTAGCGTGCTTGTCTCGGGTTATGGCTTAAAGAACGAGGTATATTACAGTGTAGCGTGCTTGTCTCGGGTTATGGCTTAAAGAACGAGGTATATTACATGTGTAGCGTGCTTGTCTCGGGTTATGGCTTAAAGAACGAGGTATATTACATGTGTAGCGTGCTTGTCTCGGGTTATGGCTTAAAGAACGAGGTATATTACATGTGTAGCGTGCTTGTCTCCGGTTATGGCTTAAAGAACGAGGTATATTACATGTGTAGCGTGCTTGTCTCGGGTTACGGCTTAAAGAACGAGGTATATTACATGTGAAGCGTGCTTGTCTCGGGTCATGGCTTAAAGAACTAGGTATATTACATGTGTAGTGTGCTTGTCCCGGGTCATGACCAGGACGAGGTATTTGACGACTAGACTTCCGGTAACTCCAGTGGACTCGATGCATCTCCAGTGGACTCCGATGGATTCCATTGGACGATTTTTCTACCCTCCCCGAGGTTAAACTATTTAGACTTTCGGTTTCATTTCACAAATAGACTTTGGGTAACTCCAGCGGACTTTAGATTTGACGACTGGAATCTAGTGGAGTGTATTGGACATGGATGGAGGCACTAAAACCATTTTAAGGTGGCTCGACTGAGTTTTTGAGTGACGATACCGTTTAGCTTTGAGAAACTTGTGAACCACCACAAACGATCCAACGGAAAATCGTTTGCAACAGCTGTACTAGAGAAAGATTAAAGTTTCAGATGAGGTAAGTTTTATGGAAATCGGAGTTGCCAAAGCAACGTTATGACGTCATTCCCTGTTTTACATAATACCGAATTACTTGTCATCAAGAGATAATTTTGGAAAACGCTCTCTGGATCTTCGACCTGACGTACTTGTCCTAAGTTCTATAAAATTTTACAAATTTCTATGGAAGCGTTTTCGAGAAAATTTCGAGTGAAGTTTTAAGGTGTTAAAATACAACAAAAACAAAACAATTTTGAAATGTTATTTAAACTTACGTCTACAAGGCTTGATTAAATAATATTTTGGTCTTAAATGAATTTTATACCATTAAAATACCTTAGGTGAAAATCTCAAGGAAATCACTCCATTTGAATTTCAGAAATATTGGCTTGAATATGAACTGGCCTGGAGTGTTATTTCGCTTTTATATCAAAAAATTGACCCTACATTTATTATAATTATCACAAATTCAAAAGCGATAGATGATTTTTTTTTTAAACTTAGTCTTCTTGAAGATCAGTTAATGTTTAATACAATCTCCAAGTTTCAAATTCATTGAAACATTCTAAGGCTGTCAAATTTTTAGCGCCAACTCAGGAAAATATTGCGCTGATTTTCGCGCTTGTGGCCTTTTGTTTTATTATGCATCTCCATTGTATTAAATCGCCGTGGAATTGTAGCTTTCAGTACATCATGAATTCATGTAACACTTAAAACAAAGGAATGAAGTGTTTATGAATTAATTATGTTCTGAAATTTACAATTGCATGGCGATTCGAGACAATGGAGACGCATAATGAGAGCAACAAGCCACTTTCGTGAAAATCAGCTCAATATTTTCCTAAGTTGAGGCTGTAAATTGACAGCCTTAAAACGTTTCAATGAATTTGAAACTTGGCAGTTGTATTGAATATTAATTAATCTTTATGAGGACTAAGTTTTAACAAAATTCATCTGTCGATTTTAAATGCGAGACCATTTTAATAAGTGTAGGGTCAATTTTCGATAAAAACGCGAAATAACACTCCAGACCAGTTCATATTCAAGCCAACGTTTATAAAATTCAAATGGACGATTTCGCAGAGATTTTCACTCAAGGTATTTGGATGGTATAAAATTCATTTAAGACCAAAATATTATTTCATCAAGCCTTGTAGACTTAGGTTTTAATAACATTCCAAAATTGTTTTGTTTTTGTTGTATGTTAAGACCTTAAAACTTCACTCGAAATTTTCTCGAAAACGCTTCCATGGAAATTTGTAAAATTTTGTAGACCTAAGGACAAGTACGTCAGGTCGAAGATCCAGAGAGCGTTTTCCAAAATTATCTCTTGATGACAAGTAATTCGGAATTGTGTAAAACAGGGAGTGACGTCATAACGTTGCTTTGGCAACTCCGATTTCCATAAAACGTACCTCATCTGAAACTTTAATCTTTCTCTAGCACAGCTGTGGCAATCGATTTTCCGTTGTATCGTTTGTGGTGGTACACAAGTTTCTCAAAGTTGGTATCGTCACTCAAAAATCCAGTCGAGCCACCTTAACCTATCTTTAGAATATCCAATAAGTCTACCTCAACTTCGTCCCTCATAGACTTTTCTCACCACCCTAGACGCAATAAGACTGCCGCCACCTAATACCTTTGACTATCAACATTCTTTTTTTATTAACCTCACATTCTAACGCATTAACGAGATGGCTTTAAGAGCCCTTTGATTTTGTAATGGCGCCAACCGCGAAGTTTCCAGAGGTTACTCTTCACATCAATTCAATCATTCAATTTTCTGATCTATTTTTTAGGGCGCAAACTGCAAAGCTCCAGAGCTTACTTTCCACCTCTTTTCAATCATTTCATTTTTCCCTTTTCTTCTTTTTTTTTAAGGGCATCAACCGCGTAGCTTACAGGGATTACTCTTCACCTCTTTTCAATCATTTCATTTTGCATGTTTTTTGTTTTCTTTTTTATGGAGCCAATCTCAAAGCTCCAAGAGTTTACTCTTCGCCTCTTTTCAACCATTTCATTATGTTTTTGTTTTCTTTTTTAGGGAGCCAACCTCGAAGTTCCAAGAGTTTACTCTTCATCCATGTCCAATACACTCCACTAGATTCCAGTCGTCAAATCTAAAGTCCGCTGGAGTTACCCAAAGTCTATTTGTGAAATGAAACCGGAAGTCTAAACAGTTTAACTTCGGGGAGGGTAGAAAAATCGTCCAATGGAATCCATCGGAGTCCACTGGAGATGCATCGAGTCCACTGGAGTTACCGGAAGTCTAGTCGTCAAATACCTCGTCCTGGTCATGACCCGGGACAAGCACACTACACATGTAATATACCTAGTTCTTTAAGCCATGACCCGAGACAAGCACGCTACACATGTAATATACCTCGTTCTTTAAGCCGTAACCCGAGACAAGCACGCTACACATGTAATATACCTCGTTCTTTAAGCCATAACCGGAGACAAGCACGCTACACATGTAATATACCTCGTTCTTTAAGCCATAACCCGAGACAAGCACGCTACACATGTAATATACCTCGTTCTTTAAGCCATAACCCGAGACAAGCACGCTACACTGTAATATACCTCGTTCTTTAAGCCATGACCCGAGACAAGCACGCTACACATGCAATATACCTCGTTCTTTAAGCCATGACCCGAGACAAGCACGCTACACATGTAATATACGTCGTTCTTTAAGCCATGACCCGAGACAAGCACGCTACACATGTAATATACCTCGTTCTTTAAGCCATGACCCGAGACAAGCACGCTACACATGTAATATTCCTCGTTCTTTAAGTCATGACCCGAGACAAATACGCTACACATGCAATATACCTCGTTCTTTAAGCCATGTCCCAACACAAGCACGCTTCACACGGGTTATATAGATCGTTGATCAAGCAATGACCTGAAACAAGCGCGATACTTCGACTTCAGATGCTTCTGATCGTCCCATTCTTCTACTTTACGACTGCGTTCTACGATTATACGGAAAGGCGGTAATTTGTAATAAGCATCCGTTTCTTAGATTTTTCTAATTCCCCAATTTTCCTTTGCGATTCTATAATTTGTCTCGCCGCTTGTTTATTGTGGACAAGAGCGTTTTATAAGATATAGACGATTCGTGGTGTATTACAATCGGACGATTCGGCACTCTCTGCACTCTTCTGGCAAAACGCAACATTCATAAACACGCGCATGACTTTTTGCGCGCTTGGAAGTGAAAATGTTCTCGGCATAATTGGTAAAGTAGAGGGAAGTGTGGTTAAAAACCAACTGAAGGCAGCTGTTTCTCGTGTACTGCAATTTTGAAGCTTGTTTTGCATGAGTGTATGTGCGAAAGAGAATGCTCATTGGCTGTATTAAAAGGAAATTTTAAAAACTTCATGTACAATGTAGCGAGTCAATGGTTAATCGTAAGGAACAAATATTCCTAGTATAGAAAGGGGTGTGATATTTGCCAGCTCTCTTTATACTGATTTATTTATTTTTACAGAAAACATGTATTAACACAGGTTTTTTTCTAAACATTAACATACCTGTGACCAATCCTAAAAGTTTGAAGGACTTAAAATTCTTACCTTTTATGGCCATTCATGCCATTCTTAAATTTCTCAAAAAAAGTAAGCTTAAGTCTTATTACCCGACAGTCCGAACAGTACATTTACACCGTACAAACATTCACAAAAACAACTTTTCTCTGTCTAGAGAAACTAGTACGACTACTTTCCGAATAAAATACAGTTGTTGTTTGCCAAAAATTGTTCCCGTCAAGTGCTCCGCTACAATTCAACAGATAATTACTTGCAAAAAAGAATCATACAGTTTTTTTCTCGTTAATGCGCATGCACATTAAGCGACATTTCGGAGTCGAGTACGAAAAGGGACAAAAGTTGTTAACAAAATTTTGTGGACTTTTGTCCGGGGGGGTTTCTTGTCCCTTCTTTATAGAAGCTATATTAGGGCATTGAGGATATGGTTGGTTAAACCGGTTAGGATTTCAAGAAAGGCGTCACATACTGCCACTAAAATTTTTGGGGAGCACCCCCGGACCTATTGTTAATTTCCCAAGGGTATTGGGATGTCAGAACTTGTCATGAACTTGTCATATCTCACATTACATTACCGCAAAGGTATTAAGTCCTTCTTTAAGTTTCGATATCTCACGTTACCTATCAGTTTCAATCATTTGTCGTAAAGCCATTGAAGCTGCTTTAGAAGGGATGCGTTTTCTTGGGAAACGCAGTTTGAGAATTTCACGGTGTATTTTTACGAATGGAGACGTTTTAAGAAAGTTAAATGGGACAGAAAAGTTTGTGTTTTAATATGAGCGATATGGCAGAGCAAAATAGCATGAACTTTGCGTTTTTTGAGGAGCACCCCCGGACCTATTGTTAATTTCCCTAGGGTATTGGGATGTCATGAACTTGTCATAATTATCTCACGCTACGTCACCACAAAGGTATTACAGTTCTTATTTAGTTTCGATATCTCACGTTACCTACGGTATCAATAATCTTTCAAATTTCAAATCATTGCCATTAATAGATTTAGGTACATGGTAGAATGTATTGACGGTGATAAAAATTGCACTTTGATTATGCAATAGTATGCAAGGGACCTCGTGATTTTGCAGACTTCGTCAAACTATTTCTTGTTTGCTGCAATTCTCTCTACAGTTCTATTCGTATACAAGTAAAATTTTGTTGTTGACAAAGCAAGCATTTTAACAACCATTTTATAAGCGATCTGAGCGTTTCAATTCAAGACAGACATTGGAACTTATTATTACGGACTTAATTGAGAAGATATTATTTGAGTGCCAATACGAAGAAAATATCAAGAAGTGGTTAGGATTTTATCGGATACACCGCCACTAAAATTTTTGGGGAGTACTCCCGGACCTATGTTAATTTCCCTAGGGAATTGGCATGTCATAATTTTTTTTTTAAGTTTTGATATATAGCGTTACATATCAATCTTTCAAATTTGTTTTTACGTGGATGTGTCCGAGACGGCATTGATCTTCAAAGGTTCAAGAAATTTGTGTTTTGTGTTCGTAAAGCCATTAGTGCTCATTAAGAAGGGTAAAAAAGGTCAAATGTTCTTGGGAAACGCAGTTTGACTGAAAATTTCACGGTGTATTTTTAAAATGAATGGAGACGTTCTGAGGAAGTTAAATGGCAAGGGAGCAAAAACAATAATTACTAAGTTCAATTTATGAAATGAATGGCTTTGAGTTCTCATAGTATGTTATCATTTGATGAACTACCGATCACGCGAACGAAATCATTGCCATTATTAGATTTAGGTACATGGTGGAATGTATTGACGGTGATAAAAATTGCGCTTTGATTATGCAATAGTATGCAAGGGATCTCGTGATTTTGCTGAACAAACTAATTGTGCAAATGTAGAAGTTATTGTTTGCTGCAATTCTTTCTACTATTCACACTGCATACATTAAAGTAACGCATATAAGATCAGTACACATGAATAAATTATCACTTTGGCTCAACTGCAGCACGGTTCGTTTGTGCTTTATGTGCCGTTGGATTATTTCTTCCCGCTCGCTCCCTCCTTCTATTTTTCCTAATGGCAGACGTTCAATACCCTGGTCCTGGCCGAGGTCGTCCGAGAACTCTGCAAGCTGCGGGATTACAGGCGGTTCAGGCTGTTCAACCCGGCGCGGAACAAGGTATTCAAGCTGCCCAAAATGTACACGCGGTTCAAGAAGCCCAAGGAGTTTTGTCAGCGCCGCAACACGAACGTCAAGCTGTTCAACCTGGTGCGGAACAAGGTCTTCAACCTCCTCAACCTGCTGGGAATCACGCGGCTCAAGGAGCTCAACCCGCAGCGGACCAAGATGGTTTGCCAGCTATAGTTCAGGAAATTCGACCACCGGCGGAACGGGAGGTTCCGGTAATGGGACAAGCTCAACAAGGAGAGCTTGAGGTAAACATGTTCACTTTTTTTTCGTTTATTCTAGTGTTGTATGGTTGTTTCTTTGTCTCGGCTTTTTCCCGCTCCATATATTTTTGTTTTGGTATTCCAGACACTTTTTTCGTTTTGTTGTTCTGTGGGCACTTTTAGTGTAATTCGGATCTTCGCGGCTCTCTTTTTTATTTATTTTCTCTCGGTTCAGTATGTGTATTCAACACAGGCGAGATGTTTTTGTAATTTTGTATACAGTGAATGTTTCATTAGCGGCTTGGCAACTTGTGTACGCTAATTGTTATTTAGAGTTATGCAGCAACGGAAAGGGGCGGTAATTAATCGTTGGTATGTGTGTTATGCCACCTCTGTGACAAAAGGTGAGAGTTTGCCTAAACAGAACAAAGGCACTGAGAACGGTGGTAGAGCTCACCTCGAAAAAAAAAAAAAAAAAAAAAACCTTCAGCAAGTGTTTACCAAATGAGGGCGACAGCTCGCACAAGGTTAAAAAAAAAACGAGGAGGAGTTTACGATGAAATGTATTGGGGTGAGAGTCCACCATGAAAAAAGAAATGGGGTGAGTGTTCACCACGAAAAGAAAAAAGAAATGGGGTGAGAGTTCACCATGAAAAGAAAAAAGAAATGGGGTGAGAGTTCACCATGAAAGAAAAAAGAAATGGGGTGAGAGTTCACCATGAAAAGAAAAAAGAAATGGGGTGAGAGTTCACCATGAAAAGAAAAAAGAAAAAAGAAATGGGGTGAGAGTTCACCATGAAAAGAAAAAAGAATGGGGTGAGAGTTCACCATGAAAAGAAAAAAGAAATGGGGTGAGAGTTCACCATGAAAAGAAAAAAGAAATGGGGTGAGAGTTCACCATGAAAAGAAAAAAGAATGGGGTGAGAGTTCACCATGAAAGGAAAAAAGAAATGGGGTGAGAGTTCACCATGAAAAAAAAAGAATGGGGTGACAGTTCACCATGAAAAGAAAAAAGAAATGGGGTGAGAGTTCACCATGAAAAGAAAAAAGAAATGGGGTGAGAGTTCACCATGACAAAAAAATGGAGCGAGAGTTCGCCATGGGGAAAAGAAAAAAAAAAGAGAGAGAGAGAAAAGATATGGGGTGAGAGTTCACCATGGACAAAAAAGATCTGTGAAAGCTCACCATAAGAAGGACAGATATGAAGTAAGTTTGCAAAAAAAAATAAATGAATAAAAAGTAATAGGATGAGAGTTCACCATGAAGATAAAGATGATGGGGTGAGAGTTCTCCATAAAAAAGGGACAAATATGAGATGTGAGTTTAAAAAAAAAAACAATAATAATAATAATAATAACAGGAAACTACTGTCACGAGCAGAGGTTTGCCTATATCAAAAGTGAAGAACACTAACGTTTGTGTGGTTTTGATATGTTATGGGATGATTATTTTTATATTTCAAGTCATAGCGTGTTGAAACGGGTGATGTTTATATTCTCAGACATGTTCCTTCTTGTTGTCTTAGACTTTGAAGAAGAACTTTGCTGATCTCCAAAAGTCACTTGATGAGTTGACGAGGCTCTCAGTGGCTTCTGTGATAAGGAAGATGTTGGACTATGCGGCACGACCACTCTCCGAGTTTAATAAGTATGAGGCGATTGACATCCTAGAAACCCTCCAGAATACATCCCGGGATAATCAGGATGAAAAACGTGAGTTTTATCGCCTGGTGTACCAAACAGCGAGAGGAAAGGTGGACCTCCCAAAGGAACATTTTCGCGCTCTGGTGCTGCGCCTTCTGGGGGATAAAGACCATACCAAAGTTTACGAAGCGGTGGCGAAAGTGGAAAAAGCGATGGGCAGGGGAAGCCCGTGGTCTGGATCGTCTTACCATGGGGGTGCTGATGGCCCATACAGGGGTCGCGGCATGAGAGCTAGCGCCTCGGTCCAATGTTATTTTTGTGGAAAGTTTGGCCATGTTATGGCACGGTGCTACGCGAGGAGGAATGCACAGCAGAGGCCCCCGGCGACCCGGGGTCGTGCTAGGGATAATAAGTGATAAACAATGTAGAATTGAATATAAGTAAGAGTTGATTCTGTTGTATGAGAATATGTTTATTCTCTTCCTTAATTGTTATTAGTGAATAAACATTTGGAACTTGAGAGTTAATAGAATGTGAAGCGTGGTCCTTATTTAGCAAAGTTTTTATAGGGGGTACACATGGCGGAGGCATAACATGAATAACAATTAGATGCTCATATTTATTTAAACCTATCCCCCCCATGCCCTCCCTTTAAATCTGCTTGTATATTTCTTTTTCCTTTCCTGTTTTGTACCTTTTCGCCTGTATTGTGGTCACAGAGAGTTGAGAGTTTTGAAAACGGGGTATCTCAAAACCCTCCCGGTCATACTGGGTCAAGGCTGTCCTCTCTCTGCTGACTCGTACGGGTTTTTTCCGCACAAAAATGCGATTCCTTTGGTTTTTCTTTTTTATTCTTCCCCTCTAGACAATTTTCTGGTCATGGGAAAAAGATGACCACTTTGACAACTTAATCAATAACGTGAGCGATCGCACCTCTGCGACACAATGGATAGACATAAGGGGAAACCCCGTATCGGTCGGCAGTGAGTGGACAGCAAATGACCAGCTGGAGCAGAAAGTTCGCCTAGTTCAGAAGGGAGAGACCATCGGACATGTCGATGAGCTACTATTCCGGGATCCTGATAACTTTGTGGCGGGGGAGCTCCACAAACACGTAGCTAATTGGGCAGAAATCGCGAAATTAACCCCTTCATCTCACCAGGAGGTACCCTGGGTGCCAGAGGTTTTTATTTTTTAGTGAAAACGGCGAGTTTGAGCGGCGAAGCCGCGACAACGAGGCGCAACGCGCCGAGAAAAAATAAAAACCTCTGGGCACTCGAGTACACAACCTCATTTCCATGCGATTTGTGGATCGGATATCTCACCAAACCGGTTTTAATCCTTGGGGACCAACGCGTGCCTGTTTGTTTACATTAAATCTGGTGACAATATTCTGCGGTCGAGACAGAAATATTAAATCAAATCCACTCAGTGGAAAAGATACATCGATGACATTTTTTCACTGTAGAGTGTTGAGAAAAAGTGGAGACAGAAGATTTTATTGTCCTTGCAAACAAACATTAATCTCAGACAAAGAAGTAAACTTTCTGGATACAACCGTTTTCAAAGGCGAGAGATTTAACAAACAAAGAATCCTTGATATCCCCACGCAATTAATCCAGTACACTTATTTCTCTTCCTGTCACCTACCGGTGGTCAGCGAAATCGTTCAGCGAGAATACCTGCAGCTCCAAAGCACGCCACCGTGCTAGAGATAAAAATAAAATAGAGATAACAATTTTCCTCGTTCAAACAAAACTCTAAAGGTCACACTCACGATAACACGAATTAATAAGTCGTGTCTGGCCTGTCAACACCTCTTTTCAAGACATCCTTGCGCTGAATAGATTTCAACAGCGCTTCTTTCTGAACTGGCTTGAGTTCTCTGATATTTGAAAATTTGGATACTACAGAGTAATCCACAGCGTTTCTTAAAGATCGCAAAAAGCCGCAATCTCTATCTACGTCCGTCATTGTTGTTTTTGTGGCTTCACTTTGGGAAACCGGTTTTTCACGCGCCCGTGGCGAATTGTTTTGGTCCAGCCAATCGAAGTTGCTGTTGCATCATTAACTCCCGGTAGAGTCTGGAAACAAGTAGGAGTAACCAATCAGCGACCTAGTTCAGATTCTGAACTAGATCCTCGCATGGAAATGAGGTTGTATATTCGAGTGACCAGAGGTCCGTCTCGCGGCTTCTTCTAACCGTTTATGCGGTTAATTTTACTCATGATATTCAGAGAACGGACCTCTGGATCCAGGGTGACCAGGAGGAGGTATTGTCTTGGATTGGAAATAAGGTGTCAATTTTCCCATTCTTCAGACACTTTAAGGGGACGTTTAAGGGAGAACATTACGACTCCGATCGGCCACTCCACAGATTATTCAGGAATAACGTATCCTGCAAGCACTTTGGAGATTTTGTAAGGGAAACGCTTTTAAGTCGCCTAAGATCTGGTGCGATTTCCTTTGTGGGTAAGGTTGGCCTCGTGACTCCACCTCATATTGTCTTACCGTTGACGGTTGAGCCTTCGAAGCCGAGATTGTGCCATGATGCACGGTACCTAAACCTGTGGATGCAGGAGAAACCTTTCTCATTGGATAAAGTAACAGACTTGCCCCGGTATGTTTTCAAGGACTCTTATCAGACCGTCTTAGATGATAAATCAGGATACGACCACCTCTTGCTGACTGAGGAGAGTCGCACATATTTCGGCATCCAGTGGGGTGGTTGGTTGTTTACTTATAATTCGTTACCATTCGGCTGGAAAATTTCACCTTATGTATATCATTCGACGGGCCTTATGGCGTCTAATTTTCTGCGCTCATTGGGAATTCCCTGTCTCCTGTATATCGATGACAGGCATAATGGCCAACTCCAAGTGCCGCTGGACAAGGGGGAATATGGCATGTTACATTCTGAGGATGAGCGTAATTTCGCGGCAGCTAAATCAGCAGTGTTCCTCGTGGCGTTCTACTTGGTACGCTTGGGGTATTTTCTTGGCCTGACAAAGTCAATCTTAACTCCTCAAAAGATGGTTCCTTATCTCGGCTTCCTGGTTGATTCCAGTTTGCAGGTTTTCCACCTGATCCCGGGGAAGAAGCACAAGTTTCTAGAGCTCATCCGAGAAACACTGGGGTCTCGTTATGTATCGATCAAGACGCTCCAGCGCTTGGTCGGCAAATGCGTCTCCTTTTCCCTAGTAGTTCCAGCAGCTCGTTTGTTCACTAGAGAAATGTCGGCGGCAATTTCAAAGGGTATGCGCACATTGAAACCAATTGCAATCCAGGGTGCACTGCGCGAGGAGATTGCTCATTGGCTTTTTCTAGAGGGGTGGGATGACCCTCTACTCTGGCGTGAAGAAAGACACCTTCAGATCGACGTGGCAACGGATGCCTCCCAAACCGGATGGGGAGGCGTCATCTCTACTCCTATAAGGCAGGAAACATCTGATTATTGGTCGAAGGATGAAAGGATGCTGGATATTGCGACAAGGGAGGCCATTGCTGTAGATAAGGTCTTGCGGGCTTTTAAACAGCTTGTCAAAGATTGTCGCGTCGATGTGATGATTGACAACCAGGCGGTCATGTATGCGTGGAACAATCAGGGAGGCAAAGGCCATGACTTGAACAAGGCTATCAAGGCGTTGTTCTTTACCACTATGGACTTGAATATCCTACTGCGCATGTTGTACGTTCCGTCTCGAGGAAACCCGGCGGACGCCCCTTCTCGCAGGCTATCATCTTTAGATTATACACTCACACATGAGATCTGGAGAGAAGTACAACGGCGGTTTGGTGGTATAGATGGCCACTCGTGTGATTTGATGGCTCTCGACTCAAACGCGATGACTGAGAGCCTGGGGCATCCTCTTCCCCATTTCACGCCGTACCCCTCGCCTGGTTCAATAGGGGTGAATTTGTTTGCGCAAGATTTGACGAAGTTTTCTACAGTGATGCAGCGTCCGTATGTTTTCCCGCCAAGTGTTCTAGTCGGCCCAGTCTTGCGTTTTCTCCAGTCTTATAGACAATCGTGCACGCTTGTGGTCTTGGATACATATCCAAGAAAGTACTGGTGGCCGCTTTTACAATGTATCTCCAAGAACACGCAAAAGATGGCAGGTGTTGGTGATTCGCATGCCTTGTTATTTCCCTCAAAGGAAGGTTGGAGCGTTGAAAGCAAGATTCCAGGGGACTTGTGGGCCTTCCAGATAACTTTCCAGTAGAACTCTTAACTATTTTTAACGGTGACAACATTTCAGAAACTACTCATCAATATTAAATTGGAGTTGGATAACCCCCCCCCCCCAAAAAAAAAAAAAAAAAAACAAAAAAAAACAAAAAACAAAAACAAACAAACAAAAAAAAAACAAAAAAAAACAAGAATGTAGACTCCCTTGATCAGAATCAGACGTTGTTTGTTGTATAATCCCCATGTTACGGTACTCCCAAATATAAAATACAACATCTAAGGGACATAAAAGAACGTTGCGGTAGATTATAAGTATCTCGTCCTTCTTTCTACTTAGGATCTTCCCGTTGTCGCTAAGTTGTTTACACCTTCCGTCAGATGTCCAGTATGCTCCCATGCAAATGACCAGGATTTTAGATTCTGCCAAAGGTGTGGCTATAATCGGAAAGTCTTGACAAAAGTGAATGTCAACAAGATTGACGTCGATCTGGAGAACATTGATCTGCGTTTACGGCAACTAATGGACTTTGATCGCGCTACCAGCTATGCTAAACAGAAAGACTCTTTAAAAAAGGAGTTTGAAACCTTTCTTGCCTCACTCCCTGGTCATGTCACATTAGCCACTGTGACTCCGCGTGATATTCGCCGATTCCTTGTTTTTAAAGACAAAGATGGGAAAACTCAGGTTCACCGTAATGGCTGTGAGCATATAGGCCAAAAGGGACGATATGCCTGTGGATGCCCAATACGTTTATCTTACAAAACTGTTGACTCTTATATCGGTAAGTTACGGGCTATTCTTCATTCTGTTGGCCGAGATGGCGAGTGGGACAAGCGTTTGGGCCTAGGCAACCCGGCGTCTGACAAATCGGTGAAAGATTTCCTGAGGCTGGTAACCGCGGAACAATTGCAGGCGCGGATAACACCAAAACAGGCTTCTCCCTTCTTTGTTGACAAGCTAACGCAACTATGTTTGCACCTGGACAGGAAATTGCGAGACTCTGACAAAGCAATTGACAGATTCGTGATAGCCCGCGATCAAGCATATTTTAAACTGGCCTTTTTTAGTGGAGATCGGCCAGGGGACTTGGGACAAATTAAGGTCCCTGAGATCCTACGCTTCCCTAATGATGATGGTTTCCTTTTTAATCACATTTGGGGAAAGACGTTGAGGGACGGGGATGAGAATGTGTTTGGGGTGAAGAGAAATGCGCAGGCGGAAATCTGTCCTGTAAGAGGCATCGAGCGTTATATGGAAGTGACACGTGACATGAGGGTGGATTTAACGCGTGGCTACCTATTTCGCCCAATCACACCAGACTTGGGTATAAGAGACACTCCATTTACCTCCTCTGCAGCTGAATCACGTTTAAAGGGTTATCTTAAAGAAATGAATACGGATAACGGTGAAACTCTCCATGGTTTCCGCGCTGGTTGTGCGATCACCTTAGCTCTTACTGGGGCGGATCTAGCTGAGATTATGGACCACGTTGGTTGGACAAGGAGACACACAGCCCTATACTACATGCAGTTGGCGAAGGTCTTAAACCCGGCTGGGGCCTCGGCAAGGCTGGCCTCAAACATTGGCACCGAGCCGTCCGGCTCATGGCAAGATATTAACGAGTTGAAACGATTTGTCTGTGCGTTCCCTGCGGCCAACCAGGGAAAGAGATATTACGAAGAAGAGGGTCTGTGACATATGGTGAATAATCCTTTTACCAGGGTTAGGGCTCTGGATCTCGGTTTAGTTTTGGGAATTATAATTTGGTTTGTGGGTTGACCTCTTGGGCAGTTTAACGATGGTCTCCATAGGTAGTTGTTTAGTATTGGGGAGGAGCCCATCGTTGGTCTGGTAGACAGGAACAAACTGAGTGACACTAAGTAATGGGAGCCAAATTTATCCCCAATCTTATTGCGGTTCGACAATGGATGCAGTGTTGGATAGTTTACTATTCACACTGCATACATTAAAGTAACGCATATAAGATCAGTACACATGAATAAATTATCACTTTGGCTCAACTGCAGCACGGTGAGGGATCGTGCGGGCACGGGACGATGAGGTACTTACGGGCAGGCCCTGGGAGCTGGTACTAATTTTGTTCTCCTCCCTCCCACCCGCCCACCAGTTTCACACTGTGACCGTTGTCGAGTCGCCAAATTTATCCCCAATCTTATTGCGGTTCGACAATGGATGCAGTGTTGGATAGTTTACAGTTCTATTCGTGTACAAGTAAAAGTTTGTTGTTCTGAATTGAATGACAAAGCAAGCATTTTTACAACCATTTTATAAACGATTTCAGCGTTTCGATTCAAGACATACATTGGCATTATTACGGACTTAACTGAGAAGATATTAGTGCCATTTATACGGGAGAAAATAAGACGCGTCTTATCTAAGACGCGACTTAAATAAGATGCGAAGTGTACCATTTATACGTTTGCGTCCAACATAAGACGCGAAGATCACGTATAAATGGTTCGCGTCTTATTTTGATACGGCGCACTTGTTGTTCACGTCTTATTTAGGACACGAAAGCATTTATACGAGGAAGTTCACGTCTTATTTAAGACGCGGACAAAATAAGAACTTAAAAAATAAGTCGCGTCTAAAATAAGACACGAATGCTTATTTTGTACTGTTTATACGATCGGTTCGCGTCTTATTTAAGTCGCGTCTTAGATAAGACGCGTCTTATTTTCTGTCGTATAAATGGCCCTATTATTTGAGTGCCAATACTACTCAAGTAAAAAACATTTGATAAACGTTTTTTCACATTTTTTCCGGATCCACGGTTGTGGCGTGCAGGAAAGACAGAAACATTTCCGGTGAAGATCACAAGAAAAGACAGAAAAGTCAGAAAAATATAGCACTGCGACAGCTTGAGACTCAGTTGAAGTAAAAAGTAGTGAAAATTGCTTTTCAGTGTTTATCTGGCTTTGACAGCTTTCGTAATAAAGTTTCCTTTTTATCATTGTGGAATGTCCGGTTTCCGGAAGATTAGAAAGAACGGGAGAGAGCGAATCTTAAAAATAAAATTAAAGTTGGAAAAATAAATATTTGCTCAATTCTGTCTTTGAGGAATAGAGGAATTCTAAGGATATGCACTTTTTGTCCCGACTTTCTGACTGAATTTAAGTCTTAAAATAGCAATGAATATGCGTGAACGGACTCTGATCGATCCATGACAGACATTGTAGCGACCATAGGTCATGGATCAGTTCTTTTCTTCTTTAAAATCTCCGTAAAATTCTTAGATGTTTATATCTTATATATAAAGATCTACAAACGCGGATAAGCGCGGTAAACATTTATCCGATGCGTTGTGGCACACATCAAAGATTTAAATTGGATGATCCCACAGGCAGACCAATCGTGATATCCAGTACACAGTAATGAAATATACTAGGTAATAATACGATTTGTCACGGAATTGATAAGCGATAGAAAAATCGAAAATATTACACACTAAAGTCTTCTCACCTTTACTTTATTGTCTCTTGATGTATCCTGACCGGTTTAAATGCATTTTTACAACTTTTGTCACTCGCCCCACTATCCACTATAAAAGAAGGGAAGGCTGGAGACCTCTGAGCGAACCTTCGCCACGCGAAAGCCAATAATTTCTAAACAATTCAACTCAAGCTCCCCGAATTGCCACCAGTGAGGCCGCAGGTTAAATGTCTACCCGTGCGATTCGTGCTAGCTTCCAAATTCCCTTTCACGGGCTCTAAAAGGGCTCCGTTTTGGAGCGATTCTGGCCATCTTCGCTTCGCCATTGTCCGCGATCCAAACGGCTGTACCACGAAATTCGAATACTAAAGCTTAGCGACCGCGTCACAGAGACAAAATGACATTCACCCGAGGGGAGGGTCGTTACTTTTGCCCTCGCGCAAATTGACACCGTCGGGGGAGCCGGTGCGTGTAATTCGAACGGAAACCACACGCGTGACCTGTCACTTATTTGTCTTTGTTTGATAAAGTGCAATTTTTCATCAAGATCAAAAGTAAAGTCTCTTTTTAAAATAAAAATGCTCGAAGGAAAATTATTAAGCTTGTTAAAACCAATTTGCGCCAAAAAATCAAAAATCAAAGGTCACGGATATGTATGTGTATACCGGGAGTCTAGGGTGTACTAACTGCACCTCCGATCCAAGAGAGAGGAAGATAGGGGCCTTGGGAACGAGGTTGGTAGTCGTTTCAATAACAAATTGATCATTAAAACAGACCGTTGGCCGTCGGGTGTTGATATGAACGATATGGTCAATAATGTTTAATTTTTATTGGTAAATTGCACAACCTTCTAAAGTCGCTGTCGTAATTTGTCGTATTTTTGAAGGGGAATCGAGCCGCTTCTCGCTGTTCAGAACGTCTCATGTCGGCAATTTTCGGGGCCAGGTCGCTTGTCGTTTTTACCAAGGCTTCTTTAAGCCGAGATGTTTTGAAAACAGCTTCAGCTATAAAAGGAAACGAAATCCTAATCACCAGCTCTATTCCTACAAGAGTCACCATTCTGCCCGAAGGTACACAATTTTTTAGTTGACGGAAAAAGCGACAAGTAAAATATTTTCATTTGCCTTTTTTACAATAGTCTACCTTAGTGAAGTATTTAGATAAAACATTCCTTTTTTACTGAAGTCTTTTTACTGAACTTATTCACATGCACAAAGTTCTTGTTTTGTCTCATACATCCACATATACACTGCACATATAAATTGGCTGTTTAAAAACATTGCTAGTAAATCAATTTTAATCCCAAATGAAAATCGTTGCAATATGTTTTAGTTTTGTTTAAATGTCAATAAATAAAGATAGTAAATATTTTTTAACCTTCGAACATCTTTCCCAAATTTCGATTGATAAGAAAATCGCCATTGTAATGCCATACAAGTCATTGCTACTAAAATACTGTGACTGATACAAAACATAGAAAATTAACTAAGTAAAAGGGCTCTCTAAAGATAGATTGAATCTAAGTAGTTTTGCCACCCCCATCCCTCCTCATAATTTTCCCCCGTAGCAACCAAATTGGCCTCGGCTCATTCGCTTAATATTATCAAGTTGAAGTTTCCCCTCAGCTGTAAAATGAAGACCATTTTGAACAAATACGCTAAATTAACATGAAAATTATTTATATTCATACTCATGATTATTTTGTTGCTCATGACTTTTATTGATTTGGTGGCTCCTAAAAGAGCCCTTAAGTCCTCTATGACTGCAATGTCTAACTCTACGATTAGACCTACAGGTATTTTCAATCTTTCAACTTCAATAAACCATTTAGCAGCTTTACACATATTACCTATCACGTCTTTACTACATTTACCTATCAAAGGCACCCAACTTTTCCAATTCTTGTTGTTGTTGTTGTTGTTTATTAACCTTACATTCTCTCGCATTAACGAGATGGCTTTAAGAGCCCTTTGATTAAATATTGTTTGTTTCAAACTTAGCTGAGTGGAGGTTCGATACTACAGTGTTTTCCCTGCAAGCTGTTTGAAAGCTTTCATTGTCATCCATATGGAATAGCTAAAACGAAACAAAACATTTTCAGTAAGTTCCTTCTCTGTTTATTATCTCTTTCTTCAATCCAGCACAATTATACAAATAATTAGGTACGCTGTGGCTATATGGCCGGTAACCGGTCAAGGTGTTGAAAACACTAAATGGCCGGCAGTTCTATATTCTCAGCAAATGTCACAAAATCGAAAAATTCCAGCTAATCTAAACTATCATATGTCGATTTAGAAAAATCAAGCGATCCTGAAATGCTTTATAGATCTCAAGTCTAGGGCTTAGTTTACGCTGGGCTCAGAAGACGAAACCATGTTTTGTGACAGAACTTTTTCCAGCTCGACTGCCGGTCAAGGTTTTCAAAACACTAAATGGCCGGCAGTCCTATATTCTCAGTAAATTTGACAAATGGAAAAAATGCAGCCATTCTGAACTATCATATGTCGTGATCCTGATCAAACGAACCGGTTTTGTGGGATTTCTATATCACGAAACCATGTTTTGTGACACTTAGAACTTTTTTCAGCTCGACTGCCGGTCAAGGTTTTCAAAACACTAAATGGCCGGCAGTCCTATATTCTCAGTAAATTTCACAAAATCGAAAAATTCCGGCCAATCTAAACTATCATATGTCGATTTAGAAAAGTCAAGCAATCCTGAAATGCTTTATAGATCTCAAGTCTAGTGTTTGGTTTACGCTGGGCTCAGAAGACGAAACCATGTTTTGTGACACTTCCAGCTCGACTGCCAAAACATGGTTTCGTGATACAGAAATCCCACAAAACCGGCTCGCTTGATCAGGATCCAACATGTGATCGTTCAGAATGGCTGGATTTTTTCGATTTTGTAAAATTTACTGAAAATATAGAACTGCCGGCCATTTAGTGTTTTGAAAACCTTGACCGGCAGTCGCCGAGCTAAGTGTCGCAAAACATGGTTTCGTCTTCTGAGCCCAGCGTAAACCAAACACTAGACTTGAGATCTATAAAGCATTTCAGGATCGCTTGACTTTTCTAAATCGACGTATGATAGTTTAGATTAGCTGGAATTTTTCGATTTTGTGAAATTTACTGAGAATATAGAACTGCCACCTTGACCGGTTAGCGGCCATATAGCCACAGCGAATTAGGTAAGCTTAAAAATTGAGCTTCCAAATGAATATGATGCTGATCATACTTTAAAAACAGAAGACAATCTCAAATTGAAGTTACATGTAGTTCTCCTTTGTCATTGGTGAAGCAGTGTTATTTGTGGTTAATATAAAATTGGGAAGGACTCAGTGTGGAAAAACAGTTCTTAAAAGACTGAAGAATAACTTAAACTAAGAACTTATAGAAAGTGTTGTGTAGCGTGAGTCTATTGTCAATGTGCTTGTGTTTTAAGCAATAAAACTACTTTACTACTAAAATTCATTCTTTCACTTACCTAGATCTAGAAAGTACATTATTCATACTTTGTCCTTTACTAGACTCTATGGACTTTTAATACATTTTGCAAGAATTATCCAGCATTTCAATTTGTGCCAAAAACAACGAATTCAATGAGCGCTACAGCACGCCTGCTCCATGGGCTAAAACTGCTGACTGCTGGCTCACTTTCCCCAGGTTTACTCGGCCAACAGTTCTTTAGAAGCAAGATGGCGGCGGAAAATGGCGACGGATGTTAAAACCGTTCTCATGCAAATCCCGTGTAATAGTAAATTAAGAAATTGTTCAAACAAGTCCAAGGGCAAATCCAGGAAATTGTTTCCTGCAAAACTTTGTTTTAAATGGATTTTCACTGTGAAATTGAAGAACACTAGAGAGCATGGATTGTAACACTAGATCTAGCCGTAGCTACACTGGATCGTGAGGACGAATACAAGATTGGTAATTACAGTGTAAGTCTGCAAGAGCTTATTATAATCTGTCCTTCTGTTCATTCTGTTTATGTTTGTGTTTACCATAAAGTGAACTGCTGCAAGGGTGGATTATTCACGGCTATTGATCAAGAAACTTTTAACTTCAAATATAAAACTGATCAGTGAATGGAACAAGTATAAAAACATGACATCTACATCAACATCTACATGAATCAGCTTTATGTGTAGGAAATATTACTTGTCATGTATGTCTAGAAATATTTTTATAATTTCAGCTTTCATTAGAGACAGTGATTGTTACTTGTACAGTCTACCCAATTAAGCATTGATTCAAAATTAATATATTCTGTGACTGAATTTACTGACTTAAATTTTTCGATGCAGCTACGCTAAACGCATTTAGTGTGCGTAGTTATATTCTTGAATAATTTAAAAATTAATGTAGTAATATAAGGCAATTTAAGGTAACACATACACGTCTGAAATAAACTTGTAATTTTCAAATATTACTTTTGCAAAAATAAACTTGGGCAAAAAATGTCTGTTCATGGTGAAAGCATGCGTGCCATTGTGAAAGCAATGAAATACCGTACAAAAACGCTAATTGATGAAACCAAACAAAATGCAAAATTTAAATATATGCATAAAAAAACATTCAGTTCTACATCTTGACAAATCTTTTCTTAAACCTGGCTTTTCTCCTAGCTTTCAAATGCTTTGTGTAGGCCAATTTTCATCTGTAGTGTGCGAGTGCAGGTGCTTTGGACCTCTCTATCACCTTACGAAATCCATCCATATCCAATCAAAATTTAAAAGTCAGTACAAACATACGCCATATTGGTTTTCGCTCGAGTGCACAAATCCGAGCTATAGATAGAACAAAACACCATATTGGTTTTCGCTCGAGTGCACAAATCGAGCCATAGATAGAACAAAATGCCATATTGGTGTTTGCTCGAGTGCACAAATCCGAGCCATAGATAGTACAAAACACCATGTTGGTTTTTGCTCGAGTGCACAAATCCAAGCCATAGAACAAAATGTCATATTGGTTTTCGCTGAGTGCTCAAATCATATTGGTTTTATTGGTTTTTGTCAAGGGCACAAATTCGAGCCATACTACATATGGTTACAACAATCTATGGCTTCAAAAGTCAGCATTTGAGAATAAGCACAACTTAAAAATTTAAGAGTTTATATGTAAATTCTCAGTTTCTTGGGTCACTTATGTAGTATAATAATTCACACTCAGTAATCTATGATCTAAATACAGAAAGCTAATCAGCTAGACCATGCAATCAGAGTCAGTACATTTAAGACACTTACATTTAAGTTCCAGTTCCATTAATGGGCAGTTTTTTTTGTACATGTTTTTAATAAGTAACCACCGTAACAACAATTTATCATGTAAAAAAGAGAATACTTTTCTATTTCAAGAGGAAAATATTAATAACAAATTTTATCAAAATAATTATTTTGTCCCAGCAGGGAGATATATATGTAGCCAGGAATGCCAGGCTTTCCTGGCCAGGAAATCCTGAACTTTTGTGGCCGGGAAAGTCAAGTTTTTGTGGCCAAGGTTTCCAAGAAAGCTTGGCCAGGGCCATGCTTGGCAGGCTTTTCCAGGCCGCACTTTCCAAGCGTGGCTAAAAGCCCGGAAAGCATGGCCTGGCCAGGCTTTGCCAGGCTGACCGAGGTTTTGGCCACACTCCTGATGCAAGGGAGGGACTGTTATACACTGTATCCATTGTCATTTTGCATGGGCGTGTTATACGGTTTACTTCTTTCATCTATACTGTATATATATTTAAAGAATTTGGGCCACAGGAGTTCAGTATTTCTCTATGGTCGTTGTAATTTTGAATAATCCCTTTTTCATGAAATATGTAAATCATAGTTATTATTATGACATTTGTATCATCAGCATAAATATCACAGACTGCTCTTTAAATCCTAAATACTTTATCTACATTAAAGTATGTTTTAAGAAATGTTTATACAGGCAGGATAAGCTATTGTTTTAGTAAGACTGGTAAAATGTTGAATTAATATTATATATAGTTTATGATCAGATACAATTGATAAAAAATTAAAACAGAACTGCATCACAGGTGGTATTTGAAGCCTACATGTACAGTGGAATTGGGGACTTAATAATTTACTGTATTTAGTCCAATTAAGCTAGCAGTTAGGCTAGCTGTTTTAATTATCAATAAAAATGAGTAAACATATGCAGTATGTCACATATATGTAAAAAGTTACATATATGTTCCCATACTACAGAATGTTACATATATGTCACATATATGTGCAGCAATGAAATATATGTCACATATATGTGACATATATCTGGTTTTGGTAAGGGTGAACACACATGTTTTCTCATTCATTTGTTATTTTGAGGAAGCTCCTTATATACATTGTATTTTGGTAGGATTATTGAATTTTTCTTTGGGCAGTTCTTGTTTCAAACTCTTATTTTATTTTTCATTGTGTTTCCTCGCAATTTTTATTGCGGTCAACAGACCACTTTCTAATTTTGTTGCGGTTGTTGGGTGACCTGTGTACATAAGCAGGAAACATTGACATTGGCAGCCACTTGGTCTGTTTCTCTGCCACGCAGATTAATTGAGAATTAATTACTGTTTCCGGTTGTATGCATTGCATTTCTATGTGTGTGATTAAAAGAAAACAATATATTAGGCCACGATTACGAGGCTGAACAGTGTACATACGACTGCTCAAAATAATGACTCTAAATGTATCATTTTAAAGCATAAAGTTTCCATAGTGTACAGCAGATTCCCTGCTGAAAAAAAATCAGTAAAAAGGGGTTCCCATTGATTTGTTTATTTGTAATAATTACATAATCAACTTAGTACTTTAGTGACCTATCTGACATTACTTTCCTTTGCCACGGATGATAAATAATAGACCAACTTCGAACTATCCGACTTTCATTAAGATAATGACTTCAATGCACCTGAATGCAACGGTTCCTTGCACTATAAGCAGATGACAACCCAATAATAGCAGTGCAAATGCAAAAGAGCAAAGAGAAAGAATATATAATTTATACAATATTTCTTGACACAGAAAACTACAGTACACTCAGAAAAGTAGCACCTCAAAAGTAGAGACCTAGCTACAATAATCAAACACTGCAAGACTAT
>JAJGOT010000207.1:577500-592500 GCA_022457155.1 Cladopsammia gracilis
AAAGTTTCTAAAGATTTAGCCGGAGGAAAACGTCTGCATGTCATGGTTGCAATAGCTTACGGAAAAGGCGTGGTTCTCAAAGAACCGTATGAAAAATTGAATGGCCTATTTTTCGCTAATTTTATTGGACAACATTTTAACTTGTGTTTCGGACGTGCAGGGCCAAAGCGTGATGGGGAGCGTCTATTTGTTATGGATAACGATCCAAGTCAGACATCTAAGGTAGCAATGGATGCTTTAAAAGAAATTGAATGTGAACTATGTAACATACCCTCACGTTCGTCAGAGCTAATCCCTTGTGAATCGATTTTTCACGTCTTAAAAGACACGTTAGAGAACGAAGCTATTTTCATCCATAAATATGCCGCAGAATTCCGGCGGGCGAGGATTACGTAACCCAGCTCGTGAATGGCTAGCTACGTTATATGATGCTTAGTTCCCACGTGCAATGTCTCTTGATATAAAGATCCCGCTGCTTAGATTCATGGCATTTCGAAAGAGATATCCAAGCCGGTAAGGTTTAAGGAATTTTCGGTTTTCTTAACGTCGCGTCGCCGAAGCCCATGCAACCGCGTGTTTCGTGTTTGTGAGCTTACTTTCTCAAGCCAACGCAGATTGGATGACATCATGGCTGTGCCTCAAGAACCGGCTGCTGATCAGTTACAAGCCTTGGCTAATATCGCTCCACCACCACCAGTTCCTGCCGTTGACCCAGCTCCGCCAGCCGCAATGCCACAGCCCGCGGAAGGGGCGGAATCGAATCAGCAAGTACAGTTAAACGAGGTATTTGCAAAGTGTTTTCTCTTTCGCTCTATTCACACTCGGTTCATGCGTCAAGCTTTGTTTATTTAGCGTCGGTTATTTGGTTACTCCTTCGCACTTCGGTGTCTAGCATAAATTATATACGCCGAATGTCGGTTCTTTTGCTATTTTCGTCCGTATGTCTAGCTCAAATTTATAGCGGCGTGTGTCGGCTTTATCGGTGCGTTCGCTTGGGTTTCAAGCGTTTTAACGGTTGCTTGTGTGTCAAGCGTAAATTACTTGGTGGACGCCGTGTGTCGGCTTTAGCTAAAACGGTCGTTTGTGTGTCAAGCGTATATTGTTTGGTAAACGCCGTGTGTCGGCTCTCGCTAAACGGTTGCTTGTGTGTCAAGCGTAAATTATTTGGCAGACGCCGTGTGTCGGCTTTAGCTAGAACCGTCGCTTGTGTGTCAAGCGTGGATTATTTGGCAGACGCCGTGTGTCGGCTTTAGCTAAAACAGTCGCTTGTGTGTCAGGCGTAAATTATTTGGCAGACGCCGTGTGTCGGCTTTAGCTAAAACGGTTGCTTGTGTGTCAAGCGTAAATTTTCGGTAGACGCCGTGTGTCGGCTTTAGCAAAACAGTCGCTTGTGTGTCAAGCGTAAATTGTTTGGTAGACGCCGTGTGTCGGCTTTAGCTAAAACAGTCGCTTGTGTGTCAAGCGTAAATTATTTGATAGACGCCGTGTGTCGGCTTTAGCGAAGCAGTCGCTTGTGTGTCAAGCGTAAATTATTTGATAGACGCCGTGTGTCGGCTTTGGCAAAACAGTCGCTTGTGTGTCAAGCGTAAATTATTTGATAGACGCCGTGTGTCGGCTTTGGCAAAACAGTCGCTTGTGTGTCAAGCGTAAATTGTTTGGTAGAGCAAACTGTAGACATAACCCGAAATGGAAAGTATTCTGTGAAATTGAATAAAACAAATAAGATAACGTAAAGAGAACTAAGGAGCTGCGAATGCTGCCATTCAAAAAGTGTAGAAGATGAGTGTCATTTCTTTTCCTACTGAGTCTCATATGTTGATTTACGGAACAACTTATTTTGCGACATTAGATGATATTATGCAAGTTTTTAGAATTTAGCAGACGAAGGCCTGATTGTATTTTTCTTCAATAGCATAGATCCTGTGATTTGTAAAAAAAAAAACATATGAGCCGTTTTTTATATGAAGAGTCCTTGAGGTGTCATGAATTGTTAATCCGTAATTAGTAATTATTATATTCATCATTGTTATTGCAATACTATTAATATTATATGGGAATGCCATTAAGACATGTTATCTATTATTTTGGATGACATTTACCAGCGGGTTTTTTACGTAGATTCCCTATGAAAGACTTCCGGCACGGCTAACGGAACTCCTACCGCAACGGCGTTTCTTGTGTTTTAAGCTTTAATTAATTTATTATAGTTGCCACGTGTCGGCTTACCTATGGCGTCAGTTCGTGCCCCGAACATTGTTCGGCAAGCACGCTGCGTGTCGGCCCTAACTTAGTTGTCTGCATATGTGTCGGGCACTAATTATTTGGCACAAAAGGTGCTTTTGATTTTGCCGTGCGCAGCACTCACGTTAACGATGATATCGAAATTCAATTAAGATTGAGTGCTGGGAAAAAACTGTTGCAAAGACAGTCGGTTATTTTTCACTAGTTATATTGGCGTAGGCCGCATGGCGGCTTTTATTGAACATGGGCTTAGGTGTCAAGTTTATTTAACTGGGGTGTTTGTCGGCCTCGAGAAGTCTCGGGATTTGTTTAGCTCTTGTTCAAAATTCTGAAGCTATGAATTGTTTCTATCTATTCCTTTTGTTCTTCCCCTCTGCTTGCGTAGTGTATGGTTATGGTTTGTTAGCGCGCAAAGATATTACGTTTATTTCTCATCCGCTTTCCTCTCTTAGTTGGAAGTCTTGAAAGGAGAAATTCAGAGCCTAAAAGATTCAAATGACGAAAAGTCGGTGGACTCAGCCCTCCGATACGTCCGACAACTTCTCTCTCGCCCCCCTTCAATTTTCGATGCCTTTGCAACTTTGGCAGCCTTAGAGCAACTCAGTGATGTCGCCAGGGAGAAAGGTCACGTGCGTGCTTATCGCTACGCCATCATTCTTCGCCAGTCAAGACCTCTTATGGCGTCCCCTACTTTTCAACAAGTTCTCCTCAAGTTGGTGGGCTCAGAAGAAGAGGTCGCTGTAGCCAAAGAAATACAGAAAGCAATGAAGCAGGTCCCTGCCTTCGGGGTTCGACCTGGAACACCCTCAGTACCTCCTCCAGGTCTCAGGGATTCTCGTCAAGCCGGTTCCATTGTATGTTTCAATTGTGGCCGCCGGGGGCATATCGCTAGGTTATGTTGGAAACCGCAAAATGTTCGTAAGAACCGCGGGGAAAGAAAAATGTAATGTTCCCTTTTATGGTTGAATAAAAAGTGTTCTTCAGTGTTATGGATATAGTGATTGTGTTATATGTATACGATTACAAAATATGAAATCCCATTTATTCAGATTTCCCACCTGTTTCGTTTATTTCGGATTTTTCAGTGCCGCTCGTTTTACATATATTTCCGGATAGCCATACCATCAGTTTTTTCTCTGTTATCTCATCACTTATACCTTACGCCCTCTCCGCTAACCTGACCGCGACCAGAAGGGTAATCTAAGTTACGCCCTATGATCTGTTTACGACGGATCCCTGGTCCGGTTCGGCTAGTGGGGTTTTTTCCATTTTGTTTCTATCCGTTCTGTTATAGGACTAGTTTCTTTCAATCGTCATACGGATTTTCCCTGTCTTTTCGTAGGAGTTTTCAAGATTCTGCCATTCCCACCTTAAGCTGCGTCCAAAATCTGTTTTATGGTGCGACAGGGAAGCTAACCCCACTAGCTGGGCCGGGCCTCTCCCGTCGTTAGAAATCGTTGCTGAAGGCCGAGCTTTCGCATCCCCGGACATGCTTCGGTTTCGACACCCAGCCTCGTTTGTGGCTGGCAACCTGACTTCGTGTCTAGACCAATGGAATCTATTCTCTATTGGCTACGATAAAAGAGAGTTCGTGCTGGCAATAATAAGAGACTGTGTGGATATTTATTTCTTCACCCCCTTTTCTGGTACGTTTCAAGGCAAAACCTACTGCAGTGACATGCCTCCTAGTATGTGCTTTCCTAACTCGTCAACTTGCCTTCCTTCCTCCGCGCCTCGACGCCCTTCGCAGGACCAAGAGCGATAAGTCTTACCAGAAACAAAAATCCAGCCTTCAACACGAACTCGAGCGTTTCCTTCGCTCCCTACCTTCTCATAAAGCGCTTTTTCCGCCACATCCCAGGATATAACAAGGTTTCTAATTTGGAAAGATCAGGGTGGGAAAACAAAAGTTCACCTTCTCCAATGCAGGCATTTTGGAGTCCCCAACAAGGCTCGGTGTCCGTGTCCTACGAGGCTGGCGGCCGCAACTGTTGACAATCTCATTGGGAAGCTACGCTCCATCTTCATTGAACCGGGACGGGGCGATGTTTCGAATGATATTCTCGGCGTGGGGAACCCAGCAGCTCATTATTCCGTGAAACAGTACCTCGCGTTAGTACGCGAGGAACAAGCAAAGGCCCGAGTCCGTCCAAAACAGGCCATTCCTATTTTCTTTGGAAAAATGGCTAAACTGTGTTCACATCTTGGAGATCTAGTTTTTTCTAGAAACACATCCCCTGTTCAACGCTATCTCTATGCGAGAGATTTAACCTTTTTCTGTCTTGATTTTTATGCAGGGGATCGAGGCCCAAATCTGAGCAGGGTTTTTTACGAAAGAAATCGCCGCTCTCCCAAACGGGGATGGGTCTCTATTCTGCCATACTTTCAGCAAAACCTTAAGGGGGGCGGAAAATGCAACACATTCATGATAAAGAAGTGCTCGGACCCCAAGACCTGTCCTGTAGCCAACTTGAACCTGCACGTTAGATTATGCGATCTTATGTCCGTTAACCTAAGGGGCGGCTATCTGTTTAGAGTATTGAACTGCAAAAACGAAATTTCGGAACATCCCTTTGTAGGTTCTGCCATAGCTAACAGGCTATCTTTACACCTCCGTTCCGCGGGGATCTATAACGGGGAGACTATGCAAACTTTTAGGAGCGGGTGTTCCATCACTCTTTCTTTACTTGGTGTTCCCTCCGAGGATATCGCCAGGCATGTTGGGTGGTCGTCTGCGGTCACGGTTGAATATTACTCACAGACTGGCAAGGTGATAAATTCAGATGCAGTGGTGTCTTCATTAGCACTGAGCACAGCCCCCAATCCAGAAGGAGGAGCCCCGCTCGCCTCTGTGCTTACCCAGACCTTCTCTGAGAAGAATGAAATGACGGCCCTCTCCTTACCCTTTCCTTAGCAATAAGAAGCTGTACACAGCCTGAACTCGTGGCGCCTTTAACTCATTGCAGCATTGATTCTCAAGTGATTTGAGTGCTTTTACAGAGAAACATAAGCTTAAAATTATGTCTAATCAAAGGCTCCTAAGAGCCAACTCGAGAAGAAGAAATGCTAACGCGTAACGCGTAACGCAATATTGCCGTAAGCTTACGTTTTCACACTGACACAATTCGATATATATATTTAAATTGAACGTAAGGATTTTTGACGGACGAAAAAAAAAAAAGACTTTATGGAGATTCGAACTCGGGCCGTCCGGGACTAAGCCACAAACTCAATCACTGTCCTGTTCAAGACCACATACTACCTATGAACTAAATTTTATTATTTTAAGCTAGATACGCATCAGAACGCGTGTTTAGGTTGCAAAATCCTTTTGGATCGATTTTAATGTTGCACTAAAAACTCCAAATGCGAAACATCTGTAAGCTTATTGTTGTCTATATTCGTTTACATCAAATTACTTATTGTTATCGTTGGATTCACGTTGATTTCCTGTTACGAAACGGGTTCGTAACAAAGCATTTGCTCACTAAGTTTACAGCTGATGGAAGGAGCGAGTGAGTGAGTGAATGAGTGAGAGAGCGAATTTTATTTAAACACCCTTGCCGATAAACTGTTCATCATGCTTTCACGTATACACGGGTTTAAAAGTAAGACTACACTGCATTCACTAGATTCAGTAGCTGACACTTAAGCTCGACCCGGAGCTCGAGGCAAGTTTAATATATAAAACACAGAACTTGCCAGAGCAAAAATCCAACAGGAATAAGCGGCGAACACAATATCTGATTAATGAGTGCCATCATGTTAAGTCAAGAATTCCAAAGTTGTGGCCTTAGCCCTTTACCAGTGGGAAAGTCGAATAAAAATAACATCTTGGGAAAATAAACTATTTTTCTTCGAGTGTTCAGATTATCTTTAGGTCTGAGGGGTTTCTGAGTTTTGGGAGAAGGTGTCCCCCGTGGGTCCTCTTTACTGTGGTCGTGGGGTCTCTATAGCTTATAAACTGAAGTAGCAAGATGCGCGAGCAGCGGAAGGCCACAATCTTTTCCCATAACTTAACCACGCCAGACAATGAGCGGCATAAGTAATGAATGAAGATGGTTCACTATTTTCATCCATAAATATGCCGCAGAATTCTGGCGGGCGTGGATTACGTAACCCGGCTCGTGAATGGCTAGCTACGTTATATGATGCTTAGTTCCCACGTGCAATGTCTCTTGATATAAAGATCCCGCTTCTTAGATTCATGGCATTTCGAAAGAGATATCCAAGCCGGTAAGGTTTAAGGAATTTTCGGCCCTCCCACCTCCCCTTCGGCGACATTAAGCACAGCTACCGCTTTCGCACCCAGCTGCTCATTGCCTCGGCCACAATCTTTTCCCATAACTTAACCACGCCAGACAATGAGCGGCATAAGTAATGAATGAAGATGGTTCACTATTGAAAATAACATAACTAAAGAGACATTTGAAGATTTCCAAAAGAGAGTGTTACGAACACTTGACGACTTAGATTCTGCTGTTTTAGATGAAACAATTGAAAGCATGCCCACGCGAATAAAATTAATCATTGAAGGAAAGGGTTCTCGAACCAAGTATTAAAGTGCTACTACGATCAAATTTTTGATTTTCATTTTTTTAGATTTTCGTGTACAATTAGACGTCCTTACTCATCTTGCCAAATTTCAATTCATTACGAACATCAGAAGTCGTTTTATTTTAACATTTATTTCCGATAATTTACGGCCGCCATTAATCAACCTTGTTCCAAGGCTTGGTTGCGAATGGGAGAAAGTGACGTAAAAGACTCAAACATACCTCACGGGTTGAAATTATAATAACAATCAGCAAAGAAAATTGCACGAAGAACAAGTCCAAAGTTTTTGTTGCTTTTCGCGTGATTTTCAATACTTATTCAGTCATCGTTCCTGCACTTTAAGTCTGTAGTTTAATACTAAAATACTCATGTAAATAATATACAATTTACTGCACAATAAAGAGAAATTTAAACAAGAAAATTTTCAGTGTTTACACTTCGTTATATCTTGGCGTGACCTTTCAATCTTATACGGCTATTTTGAGAACAACAAGAGGCTCCTAGCAGCCTATACTCATGCGCATGCGTAAGTAGGCTGTACCACAATGAAGGGAATGATTCTTCTAAGTCTTATATATACCAAACATGAACATTGCTAATGTAAGTAGGGTTGTAGGAGACAATGTCGTGACACTTGAGCAACGCTCTTTTACCGGAAGTGAGAGTAGCCGGAAGTCACTAAACAGGAAGTGTAGTGGCAAAGCTATGAACCGGAAGTGTACATTTTAAAATATGCGTGCATAAATTTGCATGCAAAATCGTGACACAAAAAATAATAATAACAAGAGGCTCCAAGCAGCCTTTACTCATGCGCATGCGTAAGAAAATTTTATGATGTATTTTAAACATGATAAGAAGATATCCGACCTGGAGATAATAAAAAGTTACTCCTTTCATTCAGTCATCGTTCCTGCAAACCACGTTGTTTACTATTAAATGTTTTGGAAATGAAGGCTGTACCACAATGAAGCCAGTGATTCTTCTAAGTCTTATATATACCAAACGTGAACATAGTAATGTATGCAGGGTTGTAGGAGATGCTGTCGTGACACGTAAGTAACGCTCTTTTACCGGAAGTGAGAGTAGCCGGAAGTCACTAAACAGGAAGTGTAAATGGCGAAGACATGGACCGGAAGTGCACAATTTAAAATATGCGTGCATAAATTTGCATGTAAAATCGTGACACAAAAAATAATAATAATAATAATAATAATAATAATAATAAAACCTTACCTCATGCCACTACGCGCATGAGTAATAAACTCATTGAGACAGATTCCCACATTACTCCACAACATTACTCCATATGAACATTTGAAATTTATCGCCAATGAATCACTTTCTCTCTCAAAACGCTACGGAAATGTGTTATTGACTTTCAACACTCTATAAATCATCTCCTGAATATCCTCTGAAGTAAAATGTTTTCGTAGTTTTCAACATTACTCCATAGGGTCTCAGTATAAAAGGTAATTACGAGTGTCAAGTTTAATTTAACCCCGATTTATGGAGTAATGTTGGATTTTAACTCTCATAAAGAGAAATTGCCTTTAAATCTCACATCGTTAAAGCCTTATAATGTTCTAATTCATAAAATACGTTTAGTTTGTTTTAATTTATACTATAATGCCACTGTTTTTAGCATTCAAAAATGGAGTAATGTTCGGAGTAATGTCTGCTTGTGTGGTGAAGTGTTTCATCAGATTAGTAAACACAACAGACGCTACTCGGGCATTTATAGATAAAGCAATTTTCAGGAATGTTAGTTGACGTTTGAAAATTGAAGTGATGAGGGCGCACAGAAGCAGTCTTAAACGAAATCCTTCGGAAAATGACACGCCAAAGCCGAGACCGATCCACGTGTACCTCCTCAGGTACACCGACAAGGTTCTTCTTCTTAAATCAGCGGCAAGTAAGTTAAAGGACAACAAATATAAAGAGTCAATGATTTTTATCTCGGATGATGTTTCGAAAACTGTAGCGACGAACGCTCGAAGTTGAGGAAGAATCATCTTCAACAAATTAAAGCAACGCCTGGAGTCTTGTTTGCCTTTATACCGTGGAGCGTTCCGGCGAGAATTTTGTATAAGGAGGATGGAACAGAAAATTTAAAGTCATTTTATTTACCGAAAGTTTAATTTAGTTTCAAGATTTTGGCTGGACAGTGCTTTATTCCTAGACCATGATGACTGTATTGTTTTCATAATTTAGTTAACATAGCTTAGTTTAATTATCAAACTTAATGGAGAAAGTGGCTGAGATATCGGTAAAAGTGTACCAGAAACCTGGCCGGTAACGCTGTGGTAAGTACGCTTTCGTGTTTATGTTTGTGTGTGTGTGTGTTTGTTGTGTTGTTTTGTTTTTGTAAAATTCCACATATTCTGCCGATTACAAGCGTTTAAATTGCTCAAACATGTTAATTTTTTGAAAATTTTATCAATGACATCTCTCATGGGAAAAACAATTTTCAAAACGGAATATAAATGACAAATACCAAGATTAAACCCGATAGTCTGAAATTATTATCTTTAAATGTGAGGGGCCTCAGCAATTTTCGAAAACGTAGGGCTATTTTCACCTGGTGTAGAAAACAAAAAGCAGATCTAATTTTTCTTCAAGAAACGCATTCAACAAAAAATGATGAGTGCAAATGGAAAAAAGAATGGGGTTCTGAAATAATTTTCTTCCACGGGAGTTCTAATGCCAGAAGTGTTGCTGTATTAATTAAGAGCGGTTTGGATATTGTTATTCAACACGAGCTTTTAAATTCTAATGGCAGGTCGATAACACTAAAGGTGAAAATTAAAGACAAAAACTATTTATTTGTAAATCTTTATGGTCCAAATAAAGATGCAGAGGCAGTTCGATTTTATGGGTGTTTCGTGGTGTTGCGGAAGCCTTTGTTGGTTAGCTTTTGTGTTGTGGTGTGGGTATTGTTCAGTGCCTTTTGAATCTTTTGTTTTACGTCATTTGGTGATCACACCATCCGCAACACCAAGAAACTACCGATTTTATCAAAACCTGTCGGCAACATTACGAGAAATGGATCCTGACAGTGACGAAAATATTATTATAGGTGGAGATTTCAACTGTCCTCTAAATCCAACTTTAGATAAAAAAGGTGGAATATTAATTCCACGACAACATATGATCAACTCGGTAGAAAATATTTAAAATGAATTTAGCCTCCATGATATCTGGCGTATTAAAAATCCGAACACTCGTAGTTTCACATGGAGCAAAAGCCACCCCTTCATCTTCTGCAGACTTGATTACTGTCACGCATGTTGATATTCAGGCTTCAATTAAAACCGATCACTCGTCAATAATATTAGAACTTGAAGATATTAAAGAAAGTCAAAGAGGACCAGGTTTCTGGAAATTAAATACTTCCCTGCTGGCAAAGTCTGACCATGTTGAGATGATAAGTAATGAATTGCCTAATTGGTTGGAAGATGCGAAGGTTTTGTCAGATAAGCGAGCAATATGGGACTGGCTTAAATTTAAAATCAAAACGAGCTCAATGATTTATTCAAAACAACTGTCAAAGGACCGACAAAGAAGGGAGGAAGAACTTAATTCTAAGTATCAAGACATGTTAAAAAATTTTCAGGAAAACCCTTGTGAAACAACAAGATTAGAAACTGAAAAAATTAAAAATGAGCTTGAAGCATTATATGACGAAAAAGTAGAGGGAATTATCATTCGCTCTAGAGCAAGATGGCACGAGCATGGTGAGAAAAATAGCAAATACTTTTTAAATTTAGAAAAGCGTAATAATATCAAGAAACCTATACGTAAACGTTTTATTAGTGGTTCCATTTCATCTGATCCTTTCAAAATACTGAACGCTGAAAAGCTTTTTTATAGCAAGCTTTATAATAAGCAGAGAATAAACCTCAACAGCGAAGAAGCCAACTCTTTTTTTCAAAATTCAAATATAATAAGACTCTCCGAGGAACTAAATGCAGGTTGTGAGGGAGAAATAACTCTTCAGGAATGTGAGACTATATTAGGCTCTTTTCATAAGGGTAAAACGCCTGGAAATGATGGAATCCCAGTAGAATTTTATAAAACATTTTGGCCTTTATTAGGTGATTTTATGGTTGATTCATTTAACGAGGCTTTTAACAAAAAAGAAATGTCCCATTCACAAAAACAAGCTGTTATCACACTTATTGAAAAGAAAGAAAAGGATAGAAATTACTTAGAAAATTGGAGACCAATATCATTGATCAACGTTGACGCAAAAATTGCATCTAAAGTAATTGCATCTAGTGTCATTAAAGTCCTCCCAGAAATAATTCACTGTAATCAGACGGGTTATGTCAAGGGAAGGTTCATTGGTGAAGTAGCAAGATCAATTATAGATGTCATGGACTACACAAAGAAGCAAAATATACCAGGTATATTACTTTTCATCGATTTTGAGAAGGCCTTTGACAGCATTGATTGGGACTTCGTGTTAAAATGCTTAGATGTTTTTGGTTTCGGACCTAGTTTTAAAGGATGGGTAGAAACATTATATAGAAATATATCTAGCTGCGTGATAAACAATGGAATGTGCACATCATATTTTGAGGTACAGAGAGGAGTCAGACAAGGTGACCCGCTGTCGCCATATCTCTTTATCATTGTAGCAGAAATTTTAGCAATGGCGATTCGAAGTAGAACAGATATTCAAGGACTTAAAATAGGGCCAGAAGAGTTTAAAATTGTACAATATGCCGATGATCTCACCGTGTTGGTGCCTAATCTTGAATGCGCACAATGTATTTTTCATTTATTAGATCAATTTGAAATTTGTTCTGGATTAAAGCTCAACTACACCAAAACTGAAGCTATGTGGATTGGCTCCTACCGAAATAATATAGTGGCACCTTTGGGACTAAAATGGGTTAAAACTGTAAAAGCACTTGAAATAGTATTTACATATAATGAAACTGAACAATTGCAAAAAAATTTTTCTGATAAATTAAAAGATATTAGGCTACAGGCGCGGCTGTGGCGTTGCAGAGGTCTCTTGCTGTTTGGTAAAGTTACAATTATTAAATCCTTTTTGCTTTCGAAGATGATATATGTGTTCTCAGTTCTTCCAACTCCGCAAGATTTCATAAATCTACTTAACACTATTATATATAACTTCTTATGGAATGGGCCTGATAAAATAGCGCGAGCAGCAACAATTAATGATATCCAATTTGGAGGGCTAGGGCTAATAGATTTAGAAACTTCAATTAAGTCGTTAAGATTAACCTGGCTTGGAAGGATTTTTTCTCAGGGTTCTGCACCATGGAAAGCCTATATTAATTGCCTGTTAGAGAATTACGGAGGAACTTTTTTATTTAGGTGGAATTATGATGTTAAAGATTACAACATTCATTCTACTTTATACAGTGAATTTCTCCAATGGTGGGCTGACTTTAGAAATGTTTTTTCTACTAAGCCTCTTATATCTGAAAGTATAAGCTGGAACAATAAGTTAATTAAAATAGAAGGTAAGAGTATATTCCAAACAGACTTTAAACAGACTATTTTCTTAGTATTTTGAGAGAAAAACACTTTGTTACAGGTATGTACACAAAATATATTTAAAGTTCACCTCCCCCTCCATAAGGCAGTAAAACTGTTTTAAACGTATTTGTGACAAACTCACAGAACAAAATAAGAGCTATATCGGTTTTCCTTTTAATTGCAGCAGCAATGAAAACGTTTATAGAGTTTTATAGACACATACCCGTAGCCCCAAAGCCCCCCCCCCCCCCCCCCCGATTCGATCCTTTACTACAGAATCCGGTGCTTCTATTCGTTATGGTGGTCTTTGCAGATACAGTTCCCTGTTTATCATCATGACAGTATATACGGAGGCCGAAGTTAATTATCAACCTCACACGCGACTTGCGGGCCGGGAATTGAACCGGAATTGAATTGCAAGGCGATATCGAATGGCGCATCAAAATACATTTTATTTTACATTTATCCCGACATATTCATTTTCTGAAAAGGTATTATTAAATGCAGTAGCTCGCTGTCAAATATGGTATAGTTCCTCGCTTAACACTGGATTCAGTAATAACATCGATGTGTCCGAACGCGTTGTAGGTCGAAGCACAAATGCTATGACGATCGATACGGCAATGCTTTATTTATATTATTCTGCGAAATGCAAATACCTGAGTGACCTCAGCGTATGTTGTATTCTATTCCGCTCTATAAAGCTTGTGTTTAGAGTAGCGAGGCCTATCGCTCGTATATGTTTAGCTTACATGTAAGCTATATGCGAGAGCACACATTATTTTGTAAACAGACAATTTATGGAGCGCTCCGAAAAGGAAACATTAAGTTATACACGAATGATGATTACAGTTAAGTCTCTTCTTAAGAATTAAAAGCCATACCTTATATCTGTTTTGGGCCCTCTTATCATGGAATCCTGCACTTTTTCACTTGAAGAACGACGAATTCAGTCCTAAAGCATTGTGAAATTCCCGCTCAGTCTCGCGCGCTAATCTCGTTCCCAGTGGCCTCTCTATCCAGCGTTACATATCACGTGAGATGTCTCACGTGCGCACAAACAAAGGTCGTTTGAATTTTGTGCGCAGCCATTATAGCAACCGTTTAGAGATTTCGATTTTGTGGACGTTGTTTTATCCAAGAATGGGCTTATCATCAATTTATCAGCAGAAGAGATTAATATCTGAGACGACAGTGTACATCGGGACGTTTCAAATGTGAGTACAATCATTTGTTTAATCATTTTAGTCATGTACAAAGCTTGAGGTGGCGTTCGTTTGAACGTATTCCGGAATATTAAGAACATGAAAGCTGTCGAATTATAACCATGTTTTGCCAGATTTACATGTGTATAGTGCAAATGTGTCTCAACAAACTATAAAGAAAGCGCTGTAGTGTTTATTTTTATTCCGGAATGCGGTTATTTAGTTAATCGAACGAAGCATATAGCGTACGGTAAGCTACATGAAAGAGATTAAATACTGTAACGCTTCGACTTTATGCAATGTACGATTAGAAGACGTGATTATTTCTTGACAACAGTGAGTGGTTTAGTGTTATTATATAGTTTGTTGGGGTGAAACAGCATTCGTTCTCCTGCCAAATTAACTTCAAAATATATTAACCTCGATCGGTCCTCGATAGTACATGCAATATGATGTACACTGTACGTAGACAACATTATAAAATGAGACTACATTCGATCACTCTTAAACTCGAATTGTTATTTTAAGAACCAAATTTGTTAAAACAAATCGACAGGTAAGAACTTTTTTGTTGTTAAATTAAATTTCTTATTTTAAGAATTTAATTCTTACTTTAAGTCTTAAGAAATTGATTTTAAGGAAGAAAGTTTTCTTAAAATAAGAATTAAATTCTTAAAATAAGAAATTTAATTTAACAACAAAAAAGTTCTAACCTGTCGATTTGTTTTATAAACAAATTTGGTTTAAGAGTGGATATTTGTCTTGGTACAATTTAAGCTTACATGTAAGTTAAAACATTTCGGCTTTTGCTTTGAAATTAACTGGTCATGATACAGATTACATGTATGAGCTCCAGAATTTACGTTTAACATACAATCGTCATAAAACGCTGAGACTTTAATAGATCAAAGCTTGTACATCAGAAAGATCATCTGTAGTCTTGCTTCGTTTTGCGAGTTGTGTCATACCTGTAAGCTTGTAGTGAACCCTTGCTTTTAATCTAGTATTTACTACTATAAATAATGGTTTGTGTGCATGTGTTATGGATATTTTTTGTTGGACCACTGATGTTTCAGATTTAAAAGCAAGTAAAAACATTTTATCTTTGTGAACAATTTACTTGGCAAAATGTTGTGTTTACACTTAAACGTTTACCAAGGTTTCAATTTACTGAGGTCAAGTTACTTTACCTTCGCTAGTACTCGAATCACCAGTGCAACAAATTGAATTGGCTTGAATTTCTAAAAACATGCCTGCTATTAGAAGTGAAGCGGTGGCTTTCGTGTTCATTGCCTTTTATTTTCTAGTTCTTGGGCGGCAAACAGTAGCCTTGAGATTTCAGCAGCTGTTAACTGCTACAGCACCTCACTAAACTGAAGGGAAAATGGATAGTTTTAACTCAAATTGCATTATGAAATACAAGGCCTGCTTGACATGCATGGTCATGGCCAATGTACCTATCAGATTGTCTGCCATAAGGATC
>JAJGOT010000207.1:597500-680000 GCA_022457155.1 Cladopsammia gracilis
TCGAGGATTTCTTTACTAATTTTGCCAATCTCCGACTTAGTGGGGTTAATTAGTCTGCAGGCCGGTTTGTTGTCGAAGTTAGGCTTGTGATCCACTGGAAAACTTGAACCACTTACAGACTTCACTTAACCCTATTCGGCCTGGGCTTTTTTTTAGTTCCTGAGCCTGGGGGGGGGGGCACATTGTGCCCCCCCTTCGTAACTTCAAGAACATTAAGGCTACGACAATAAAACCTAGAGGGTATAAAGTACGTCCGAAACTGTCTCCTTTGCGGTCCGCACAATGGAACAATGACGTCATATGACGTAGTTATTAGGTAATTAGTTATACGGCCGCCATCTTGGATCCGCCATCTTGGATTTCTGAAATTTTTTAAAACCTCTTAAAAACCATCCAAATTGACTCAAAATTAATCAAAACCAATAAATAAACGCTAAATGACGTAAAAATATAAAAGTTATACCAATAAACATTGTTTTTCTTCATTCAAAGGTACAAATATGCAAATTTCAAAAAACATGGCTGTCAAAATCTTGTTGCCATGGAAACATCAAGTGACGTGATCAAAAATTTGTTACATAAAATTGTTGTCAGATAAATTTTAGGAAAAGTCACAAAGTTTGATGGCGTTTGAATACATATTAAAGAAGTTATGAACGTTCAAAGTTAGCGCGGGCACTTTGTGCCCCCCCCCCCCCAGGCCGAATAGGGTTAAGTTAGTTAAATCTCTGTAAAATGTCTACATTTCCTTTGTAAATTACGAACTCTGTAAACGTGCACATTCCCAGAGATTTTGTAACTTCGTAAAAAGTCTGTAAATTACAGCACATTTTCTGCGCTAAGATCGCATAGAATGTGTATGTAATCTTGATGTTTTTCTTGTAAATTTTGTGTAAAATTTACAGAGATTTTATGTTACAAACAACAAATCTCTGTAAAATCTTTCTACTTTCTCTGTAAAATGGCACGAGAAAAAAATCTCTGTAAACCAGTAAATATAAAATCTCCTTATTATCTGTGTAAAAAGTGAGTAAAAAAAAACTTAGTGAAATTTTTGTAAAATGTACACAAAAAAACTACACAAAATGTCACAAAAAAGTACATACAATGTTCGTAAAATGTACATGTATGTATTTTATTGTACTAAATCTATTCAAAATGTCCACATTTTCTCTGTAAAATCAGCATGTATAAAAGGAACGCGTGAAACACGCATAGCATAAAATCTCACTAAAATATCTGTAAAAAGTAAACGAAACATTGCATAAAATGTTAGTTAAATGTCCACAAATAAACCACACAAATGTCTCAGAGAAGTTCATATAATGTCTGTAAATTTCTAAAATTTTATTGCAAATATAAATTCTTGCAAAATGTCTACATTACTCAATAAAATCTAGCTGTAGGAAGAAAAATGTTGCTACAGTTAAACAAAAGGATTGAACAACTTTACTGCCTTTTGTTTAATAAGGGCCTGGTCGCACTACAGTCAAAAACAAAAATCCACCTATGCAAAAATCGAGGAAAACAAAAGAAACCGCTCTGGTGGGACGTGCTTTTTGTGGAATGTTTCTGTTTTTACATTGTATGTCATTTTGCACGAGCGGATTTTTGTTTTTGACTGTAGTGCGACCAGGCCCTAACTCTGAAGTTCAAATAAAACTAATGGCAGCAGAATGCAACTGTTTTAAAATGTATGATTTTAAACACCAGAGTTATACATTGTATTAAGTGAAATTAAAAGGTCTTCAGTAAGGCTCAGTTCACACTTGGTGCCTGAGAATTAATTATCGGGCACTTAAGTGAGCACTGGCTCTCTGTGCAAAAGCATATTCCATTGCTTGGAAGCACTTGACCCTCAATCCACTGCTTTACATACCCATAATTCCCTGCTATGCTTATGTTTCAAAATGGTGTCTGACAGGTGCCCAGTATGTGACATACATGTAGCTCAAGTCTCATTATACAGCACAATCAAATTTCAACAAAGTTACATGAAGGTGTTCATTAAGATATATTTCAATCTGTTAAATCTTGATATAAGCTATATATTTCCTCTAAAAGTGGTATGCCCAAAGAAACCAATCATAGACAATCTCAGGGAGAAAAACTGCATAAAAATCTTATCTACAACTCCATATAATGATTGTTTTAGAAGGTAAATCTAATAATTCTCTAAAATAATTTTGTTCTCTCTATAATTAACTGGCTCGCCGCTCTGCGGCGAGTCAGTTCTTAAAATACCCTTTTTTTTTTTTCTGTCGTGTCACCTGCCCCGGGAATCGATTTTGCTGCGGCCAACACCGTACCTAGTTTACTTCCGGTTTTCAGAAATGGCGTAATCAGTGATGTCGGCAAATATAATTCAAATATTTACCGTTCTAATTTCGACGGAATTGTTAAAAATTAAATCTCTGTGATTTTCGGATGCAATCTATTTCTGGTAAAAGGAAAGCGAGTTGAATTTTTCTAACCAAATCATCGTTGAATAAAACACGTCCCGGCAGGTTCTCAAGCATTACTCCGTGGAGTCACGTTCAAATTCCGAACATCTCGTATTTATGTCACGCTATTTGATCGATCATGTTGATATTGTTAATTTATTCGAAACCCCATCACCGATTCTCCAAAATGCCTGTGTTAAAACAATCCTGATTCCTTGTAGTAGGTGGTTTCAAGGATTTTAAAGCGAAAAAACAATACAAAGTTCAAAGAAAAAGATATAGACCTGAAATTGCAGCCTCCTTGAAGCAGAGTGCAGAATGTAAAGCGGACTGTGGAATGTAAATGTGGACATGTGGACTGGACTGTGTATATTAATAGACTCTAGATTGTATATTGTGGACTCTAAAATGAAAACCGGGTGGAAAATGAGACCAAACGAGCCAGTTTCGAAGCCCAACAGGCTCCTTGTTTAATTAAAATGTATAAAAATTCTGATAAATAAAACCTAAATGCTGTCAAATAAAACCTAAAATACAACACACAAAATGGTCTGATACATGGGAAATACTTCTATAAAAAAAATTAAATAAGACATTAAATTCATCAATGGCCCTTATTGTAGATGAGTACGCCACGCCAACATATCAACGGTTTCTCGCATTCTTGACCCTATAGTCCCGTTTTGATGTTTACGCTCATGTTGTCAGTGGTTCTCGTAAACATCAAAACGAGACTATAGGGTCAAGAAAGCGAGAAACCGCTGATATGTTGGCGTGGCGTACTCATCTACGATAAGGGCTATTGTACTTTCATGAAAATAGCACTACAATACTGTATAGCATTTTTAAAATAAATTCTCACTTAATATTTACTTATCTGGGTTGGATTATAAATAAATAATCACATGTAATAAACTGTAACATTAATGTTTGCCTTGGCCTAAGGGACGGACCATTTAATTTTTGTGGGGGGGGGGGGGGGGGGTTGGGCAATTACCAAAAAAAAATTCCTGCAGAAGAAATTTAAGAGAAAAAAATCGTGCACAAGAAAGTACGTGAAAAAAAATTCAAGCATTAAGGTAAAAAAAATTCTTGCAAATAGTGATGCTGGAAAAAAAATACATGCTCAGAAGAAATTGCCCACCTCCCACAAAAATTAAATGGTCTGTCCCTAACATATAAAATTATTATAAACTTCCCTTCAATAATGTTTCCATATGTATTTGACATATAAATTTTTAATGTAATCTTTTATACTTTATGACTAAAGCGTCTTTGGAATAATTATGTTTGACCTTTTTGGAAAAGTCATGCCCAATTTGGTCAGCTCCTTTTTGAAATTTATTACTTTACATCACTAAGTTTCTTGGCCTTCAGAAAAACAATGCAGTAATTGATGCATAGGATGCTGAAATCTGAAAGGAAACAAAATAATGCAAGTCAGAATGTATTTTTTTTATATAATTATTTTAAACAATGAGTTTGAGAACTCCATCAAACCAACTAGTCTCACACTAGCTTTTCAAAATTTTGGAAAATGTAGCCATGTCCTACACTACACATGGTAGGTCGAAAACTTAAGGTTTTGTGATATACAAGAACAAGGCTTTGCTCCAGCAGTGCCTGGTGTTTCCTGGTAACTTAACTTTTGCCCTGAGTCAACTAGGAAATCTACATGTAAGTTTTTGCATAAACCTCATAATGCTGGGCACCCAGGTTTTTCACAGGTTCGGAGCTTTTGGTTTCCTGCAATCTTTCTCAGACCACAGCCTTGAAGAGCCACCGCTCTTGCTTCACAACCTGCCTTTTCTCCTACTCAATGTTGTCATCCCTGCCTAGTAACGGGTAACCTTGCAATATAATAAATCAGCTTATTCAACAAACTCATCAAAATGATGTTGAATTTCCTGTACATGTATCTAACCACCACAAATATCAATCCCATTATAAATGTGTCAACTTACTATTATACAATGTACTAGATTCTGTTTCAACAGCATCAGGTTGTTTGTTATCCTTGGTTCTGTCCTCAATCTATAAATTATGAACCAGAAAAATAACATTTTTGACTGACAGTATACATGTAGGGTAAGTGTTTTCACAAGGAATTAATCTATGTACAGGGAGTCATAATTTATTGGTTATCATTAAGTTAAGAAAACAGAGCATCATATCACAAAAATAATGAATTGAAACAAAAGCCAGAGGAATTCTGCACACTCTAAATACGCTGTTACTCCTCTGGTTGGAATGCCGTTATCACAAAAAAGACTGCATGTTGTCTGGTACAGCTGTAATGTGGCAGTACTCATTTACTCCTAATGTGCAACAAGGCACTGCAAGGGTAAAGTGAACACTTAAACAACTTGGGAAGTAAAAACTGATTGACCCAGGACATCAAATATCAGCAAGTCAGTGCAAATGCTCAAGCTCTCAAAAATTTATAAATGAGTTTTCCTGTTTCACTTTTCTTAAAGTGTGTTAGTTTCCCAGTGTTCCTGCTGGTAATATGTACAATGTAGTGAGTAAGGGAAGGGGGAGGGAGGGGGGAAGGTGAGGCTACACATGTACGTTCGAACCTTAAACACTGCACTTCGCGAGTAACCACAAAGCATCAAGAAATAATAACAAACAAAACCAATTTTTATCTTGTTCTGACTCTATTCATCAGTATGGTTGCTTGTGCATGTGTTTGTTTGTTTATTTCTTTATTCAGGGATTAATTCATAACAACATACTTACTTGCGTGTTGTCATGCACAGTGTCACTGCAATCATCACTACAATGTACATGTATCTTCTTCTACAGTGTACCCTGTTGTTTTGTTTTGTAATTAGAAAAAAAAATTGTTAGAAGAATAATGTCAGTTGTTTCGTTGTTTACGTGTAGATTAGTTTGATCAACTGAATTGTTGATACGCACAATGTACAGTAAATTAAGGCTGATGTTTTGAGGACTAGCACTAAAAAACATTACCTTTTTAATCCTTTTATACATATATGGTGGCAATTTACTTTATCAACAAGGCTGATAACACTAACATTTTGTTTCACTCGCCCACCAATTCATTATCACAGTTTAATTTGAAACCAACTGCTCTATGTTCATGTGTCTATCATAATTATACATGCAAGAACAGTGCAAATTATGCTCCTGTACATGTATAAACACAACACAGAGTCACGCAACTCCTGCATAGTTTAAAGTCTACTCTGGGTTGTGCTATTGAGACCATGACTACAGAATCTATCCTCAAAGAGACAGGTGGAGTCCATAAGCAGAAGTTACATGTACAGTACCTAATTTTTGTCAATAGAGACCTTAAGCAACGACGACGAGTTGGACGACGACGACGAGTAGAATTGCTGAAGGAATGGGCGGAGGACGTCGTTCACGGTGGGAAAACTAAAATATTAAGCGCGCGCTTGGACGTGGACGAGGACATGTAACGATACAGTGCTCATTTTTTCGTGAAAATCTAGAAACAGTCCAATAATTTTATCATGTCTTCTTTTCACGAGGTCCAAGACCTACTTCTTTTGAGTTATGACGACGGTATTCTAGATAAAGATGAGTTTTTGCTACTACATGAGCAAATATTTACATCAAAATATACGCTAATTTTTCGGAAATTTACACTCTAAAATGACCTTAACGGCATGAAAATTTACAGCCTAAAACAAATGTAAAAGATAACATATAGGTCGGAATTAAGGAAATCGCTTTGTAAGTTCTTGATTTCACCTTCTTAACTTAAATGTTTTGCTGACAAGATGCAAATCCCTCAAAGCCCGAATTTTGACTGTTTGCAAATTTTCATATTTCAAAATCGCACTAAGATGCAATATCGTGCAAAGATGGGAGGCTAGAGAATATCTAACTTTTCATTCCAAAAGCCAACATAAACTTTCTTCCTAAGCACGATGAAAATACATAAATTTAAACTCACGCTCTCTTGACGTTCGGCCAGGACGGCAAAGATGGCATTTTCACGTTCTGAACTTCATGTGGACGACGAGTGAAGCATGCGCCGTAGCGCGCTAAGCGACATTTTCACTTCCGGTCGTCGTCCTGAGGGCTTGTTGTCGACCTTGCCTAAGGTCCCTAATTTAAGGATGGACTGGGGACAGGGTATAAAACACAGTCTTAAGTTTTAATAAATATGACATTCAACATCAATTGGTATTTAACTCCCTACTATTTTACCCTTTTGTCAACATTGCATTTTATACAATGTATGCAGTCCGATTCTTGGCCGGTACTGTTGGGGCAGGAGGCGAGCAATGATGTGAAGTTTTAGTGCTCTCCCCACAGATTTCCTTTGATGCATGTAGAACAAGAAGGACTGGGCCAAGTCCCAAGCTACACTGTACAGTGTGCTATTACATGTATTATGACATGCAGACAATCCCATGTGATTTTCTTTTGGATTCGGTTAAAACGAAAGTCTAGTGGAGTATAAACAAACACATGCCAAAGACACCATACTACATGTAATTGTTTTCATTGTTTCTACATGTAGGTGCTTCGTGAATACTCGCGAAGAGCAGTGTTTTCAGTTTGAGTTCTCAGTGAGGGAAGGGGAAGGTGAGGCTATGTTCAAACCTTAAACACTGCTCTCCACAAGTATCCACAAAGCATCTACATTGAAGAAATAATAACAAACAAACCAATCTTTATCTTGATCTGACACTGTCTTTTCATCAGTATGGTTGCTTGCACATGTGTTTGTTTATACTCCACCAGGCCTATCAGCATTTTCTTGACAGCACATGCACAACAAATCCAAAAGAAAAGCACATGGGATTGTCTGCATCCCATAATTATAGTACCTTGGGTCCAGTTCTTCTTGTTCTACAGTACTTGTGTCTTGACGTGGCTGCTTGAAGTTGAATGTCATATTTATTTAAACTGAAAAAAATCCTGGATCCGCGCCTGTAAGGATATACAACTTATACCACTGGAATTAATACGTAATGGCAGAGACTGTACGAAAAGTGCGTGAAGCATTTCGCATAGACAAACTCCAGACGTTAGAACCACTTGGAATCAACAGACGCGACGAAGTTCATTAACTTTTTCATCACAAGTCAGTTTAGTTATCACCCGTCAAACCCTTAACCAATCATATTCATTGTTTTTGTTATCCTTTAAGTTTTTCAAAACCACTTGTATAACGGTTTTACAGTTGTAATCATTTATAGTGCTAGCCCCTGAAGAAGCTTTGTTTTGCAAAGCGAAATATTGGGCACTATTATATTCCACTTTTATTTTATTTTATTTTATTTGCTTCTGATTCTGCTTCTGTTTTTCTGCCGTAAGGATCAGTTTTCCGTTTCTTTTGTTTCACTAAGGGAATTAGTTAGACTAGTTAAGACCAGTTAAGCATTGACTGGACATGCTTAATGACAACTGTCCCATTCCAATTACGACGTTTTTTTCCATTCCCAGTGAGCAAATCCCAGTCCCAGTGACTCAAATCCCATTTCCCAGGGCAAAAACAGGCCAATTCCAGTTCCCATTTTACCCCTTTAGGACCCTCTCAATCTCTTATGTGTGTGCTTTCACGTTTGAGTAGATGTCGGACTGTTGCACCCCCTGTTCACTCAAAATAAAGAGTTGTATCAACTCACTTTATTGGGTTAAGAATTAACTCATATTTTTAATTTGAGTGAGAAGCACTGACTCACTGCAGTGAGTAAATTTTTAATCGTATGTTTGAGTAAAAGTGACTTTTACTTGATTTTCTCAAACTAAGGAGTTGTTTAAAATAACTATGTTGAATTAAATATTTAAGTTAAATTTTATGTAAACTAACTCAAAATATGGAGTAAAATGCCTACTCTGCTAAACAAAATTAGTCAGTTTCATTCTTTGCGACAATTTACAGAGATTTTATAATGCCCCGCTTGCGTCAATTTACTGGATGTAGCTTTAAAAATTCTATTTAGACGATTCGGAGAAAGATTAGTTTGTTTGTGTCAATTTACAGAGATTTTATAATTCCCCGTTTGTCATTAGATGTTCCGCTTGGGGACCACATTAATTTACAGAGATTTGGTAACTCAATTAACATTAAAATTACGCAGTGCCATTTACAGACATTTTATATTAGAAGTCTAGGCATTATGAAATCTTTGTAAATAGCAGATTTACAAACATTGTTGGCAGATTTTGTAAAGTCTGTAAATTGTAAGTCTTTCCTCTCATTACAGCTCCTAGGATTTATAAACATTTCACAAACATTTTATAAAGAAGACAATAAAACTATACAAAATGTCTGTCAAAAAATTTACAGAGATTTTGTTTTTAACAGGTGAAAGTACCAAGTCTAAATTCAAGATTTATAGACATTTTATGAAGTCTGTAAATGGTCCAAATTTTCCAGTGATCTTTCAGAGTTATAAATGTGTCTTTACCGGCAGTGGTGTCTACTCGGTCATCAATACCCAGCTTCGTTGCGATTTTTTTGTTTTTGTGGATGTCACGTACAGTGTTAGGGGCGGCCTTTTTGTATGACTTCGTGATGTTCTGTTCAAGTTGGTCGTTGTAGTTTGAAGGTTCGAGTTTGTAAAAGTTCGTGGTTTTATCAGTGGAGATGAGAAGCTTGGTTTCTTTTTTGATACGGTCAGTGTCGTCTTTGAGCTTATTGAGGAACGGGTTGTTAACCTGTTTGAATTTCGTCTATTGGACCATCTTCAGCATGTCGTCTTCAAATTCTTTAAGCTCGTCGATAGGTGGAGAGTTCTTAGTAGACTTGAAACCAAAGTTAGGAATCACAAATTTAGGAATCACAAATCTACTATGAAGACAAACAAGAAAACCTGCGAGGTCGCCATACACTTCAACAAAACGCCACACATTCTAACAGATTTCACTTTTCAATGCATAGACCAAATTTATACAAGCACAAATCAAGACACAGAAAAATTACTTGTCACGAAAGAAGCGTACTGGAGTGCGCAACTATTTTCCCTTTCACCCTTTGGGCTAAATAAAAGACATGAATTTCATTCTAAAAATCGTATTCATTACAATTAAATTCAGGGAGGTTTCATCACTAGGTTGTGATTTTCTTATAGTGAACTTTTAGCATAATTTTTTATCGCCTTTCGTAATTGTCTTAGCGATCAAGGGCCTCGTTCGGGATTTTGTTATTTTTGTGCTGGCCTCGTCACTCAAAGGCTCTGAGTGTGGAATTTATTACTCATTGATTAAGGACCCTGCTCAGGGATTTTGTTGTGGCATTGGCCTGTATGATTGTTCGGAGCCCTGAATGGGAAACTTATTAAGTTGGGGCTATTGCATAACTTTTTTTATTTATTTTTGATTGTTTTTCTTAGTTATTATACCTTTTGTTAGGTTATTGTAGCTCATTAGTATATTTGTGGCAATTGTGGTTTTCCTTTGGTTTAGTCTCGTTATAACTTCTATTATTGTATTATTGTTGTAAATTTTGCTTTTATTTTTGTTACGTAATTTATCAGTAGTTTAACGTTAAGTCATTGTTGTAACCATATTTAAGTCTAATCGATTCCTGCTTTGTGTTTGTATCTCAAGCGCTTTGCGTATCCTTGCAGATAAAGCTTGAATTTCTACATCTGAAAATTACATAAACTCGATATTTTCCAGCCGGTTTGTTGACATCAGAATTTCGCAGACACTGCAGATTATCTACGTGCATGGTCTTGTTGAAAAGATTAAAGCAATGGCTGTTGGAATTGTTCGGTGCAGCTACATACATACATACATACATACATACATACATACATACATACATACATACATACATACATACATACATACATACATACATACATACATACATACTTTATTTGAAAAGGCCAAATAAATGGCAGCATAAGGCTGATGTTGATCTTTAAATCAAGTAAAGTGAAAATGCTCACTCCGATCCTTTACTTGCGACTTCGCCAAGTTTGATCTTACAAATCAGAAAAGTTTTTAATGAAAAAGTTTAAATTTCCAGTAAAGATACACATTTATTTTAGGCTAACGAATGAGCTTTAAAATAATGAAATAATCTGATAACCTTTGAGCAAAGCTTGTGCCACACGCGGCCGGCTCTTCTGACATCTCGCTATCACGGCTAGAAATGCAAAATAAAAATACTAGAACAGAACTACACTGAATAATCAGTTATAAACTGTCTTAGATAAACTCTTACACTATGTTCTAAACTTATTTTTCGGTAAAGATAAAAAAGCGACAAAGGAATAATCACAACAAACCTCATGATCCCAGTCGCGCCAAGACGACTTCTTATGTCGTCGCCGTTTTGAAGACGACGCTTGATGTGACGAAACATCCGATGGCGCATGCGTATAAAGTATTTTTAACGGCAAGCGTCGTCGTGAAAAAAGTCGTCGATTCGTAAGCTCCCTATTGCAGTTTCTTTGGCTCACTTTTGTTGCACGATAAATACTTATCGGCTAAAGTTTGCTATCGCTTTGGAAGTGCTAGGTTCGTTAAATTTCTGAGGTCGTCAAAAGTCTGTGATGTGCAAGACTTGTGAGAAAGTGTTGTCCATCACAGATATACAGTTTAGGCATCTTAGATCTGAGTCTCAAAAGTGCAACCAAGTAATTTTAATGCTCCTCCACATGATTGTACAGTACATGTAAGTGTATAACATAAAATTCCCATCTGAAAAAATTAATTAAGCAACCTAATTCTTGAGCTTCTAAATTGGAATACATGTAAGTGCCTAGACACTTAGGGCATGTTTACATGGAGGAGGGTGCCCTGGTTAACTGAGCTACCCTGGGAGAGCCAACTTTTCATGTTTCTTTAGAAAATGCATTGAAGCATGTACATGTTAGAAAGGGTAACCCACCTTCCCGAGGCACCCCTCTAGGAGGGCTATCTTTTTGCCATGTAAACAGTTCGTGCCGGGTTACCCGGCTAGCCGAGGTGAGAAGACCGCGAAAAAATGGTGGTATAAAATTACCATCCTGGGGAATTGTTTCATTGTTATCACTTACCAGTAATATCTGCTGAACAGAATGAATTAGTAGAGTGCAAAATAATAGCCCCAGACACTGAAAAGCAGCCACTTGCAGAACGAATGATAAAAAAATTAAACTTGCTAACAAAACGTTTTTTTTTGTTGTGCTTAGCAGCCACTCAAAAGATAGCCCACTGACTTTGAAGTACTGACATTACCTTTCAAAAGCAAGTAGCATACAACTGTCGGTATAGTTTGAGGCAAAACTACTTTGAGTGGCCTAGTGTCAGTCAGTTGTGTACCATGCAGGTTAAAAATAACCCGCAATATTGTTTATTATTGTGCATTCATTTTTTTTTCAATTCACTTTGATTAATAAGTACATTCTATTATTGTTTTTCTGCAGAAAAGTATGTGCAAATGAAGGGGAAAAAAGGCCCAGCAGGTACAGGATGCATAACAGGGCTGACTCACAAGGATGAGGGTACGTCCGATTGACTGATTCTGGAGTAGGAATATGCAGAATGGTCACACAAAAATCACATTCTTTGAGATTTGGGAGCCATAAGAACACTTAACTTCTGCTACTGTCGTATCATAAACATGTTTTAACAGATTTGCAAAGCAAGTGTGCCTGAACAACCAATTCTCAGAGACTATTCTGTTTACACTTATTCTGGAAAATGGTGAATTGAATGTGCCCTACATTATTGCATTACAAATTCAAATATTTTGATCAAATGAAGAATGATCCTCGCAGTTGTGAACGCAATTTAAGCAATTGCGAAAAGAAGCCTGAAAAAAAAAATCAGGACTTCAACGGGGTTCGAACCCGTGACCTGGTGATACCGGTGCGATGCTCTACCAACTGATCTATGAAGCCACTGACGTTGGGAGCAGGTCAATTGTAGGTTCATATGTTCCCGTGAAAGTAATGAGTGTGAAATGATATATATGAAATAAATCATATATGAACTGCGGAAATGAAATCAAATGAAGAATGATCCTCGCGGTTGTGAACGCAATTGCTTGCGTTCACAACTGCGAGGATCATTCTTCGCAGCAAAAAAAGCCGAGTAAACTGAACTCAAAATACTGAGTAAATCGTTGCATCCACAGTGACTCATTACATTGAGTAAATTGTAGCAGACATGTTGAGTAATTAATACTCATGGGTTTGAGTAAGTTTACTCAGATTGAGTTAACTTACTCAGCAGTGTGAGTAAAAGTACTCAACCATTGAGTACAATTAACTTAAATTTAGAGAAATGCATCCATACTGACTCTTTATTTTGAGTAAACTAGTCATTTACTCAATAAAATTAATGAGTAAATAGTACTCTATGTTTTGAGTAAAATAAAAACTTACTCAGACAGTGAACTCAAGGTATTGAGTAAAAGTACACATGTATATGAAACAGAGTGCAATCTCAAAGTGGAAAATGCACTTTTAAACTGGAAACAGAAAATTTTTTATGGCCCTGAGAACTGTTCTCAGATTGATGTTAATTACCCACAAAACTACCCTGGGTGCCAGAGGTTTTTATTTTTTAGTGAAAACAGCGAGTTTGAGCAGCGAAGCTGCGACTACGAGGCGCAACGCGCCAAGAAAAAATAAAAACCTCTGGGCACTCGAGTACACAACCTCATTTCCATGCGATTTGTGGATCGGATATCTCACCAAACCGGTTTAAGCCTTGGGGACCAACGCGTGTCGTTTGTTTGGTGACAATATTCCGCGGTCGAGACAGAAATATTAAATCAAATCCACTCCAGTGGAAAATATACATCGATGACATTTTTTCACTGTAGAGTGTTGAGAAAAAGGAGATAGAAGATTTTATTGCCCTAGCAAACAAACATTAATCTCAGACAAAGAAGTAAACTTTCTGGATACAACCGTTTTCAATGGCGAGAGATTTAACAAACAAAGAATCCTTGATATCCGCACGCAATTAATCCAGTACACCTATTTCTCTTCCTGTCACCTACCAGTGGCCAGCGAAATACCTGCAGCTCCAAAGCACGCCACCGTGCTAGAGATAAAAATTAAATAGAGATAAAAATTGTCCTCGTTCAAACAAAACTCTAAAGGTCACACTCCACGATAACACGAATTAATAAGTCGTGTCTGGCCTGTCAACACCTCTTTTCAAGACATCCTTGCGCTGAATAAATTTCAACAGCGCTTCTTTCTGAACTGGCTTTAGTTCTCTGATATTTTGAAAATTTGGATACTAAAGAGTAATCCACAGCGTTTCTTAAAGATCGCAAAAAGCCACAATCTCTATCTACGTCCGCCATTGTTGTTTGTGTGGCTTCACTTTGGGAAACCGGTTTTTCACGCGCCCGTGGCGAATTGTTTGGTCCAGCCAATCGAAGTTGCTGTTGCATCATTAACTCCGGCTAGAGTCTGGAAACAAGTAGGAGTAACCAATCAGCGACCTAGTTCAGATTCTGAACTAGATCCTCGCATGGAAATGAGGTTGTATATTCGCGTGACCAGAGGTCCGTCTCGCGAGCTTCGTCTAACCGTTTATGCGGTTAATTTCACTCATGATATTCAAAGAACGGACCTCTGGATCCAGGGTGCCACAAAACAGAAACAGTTCTCAATCTTAACCAATGGGATAGGTTATATTTTTAATTACCACCCGATGTTTGGTGAATGTCTGTCACTGGCTTTATGCATGACTGATTAACTATAAAAGCCTATTAGTTACATGTCATAATTGTTTGAGATTCCACAGAAACTATTTGTTTTCTTTGTTTATTTTTATAATTCAGTGCCTGATTCACACACTTTACCCTTTACCTTCAAGGACTTCAAGCTTTAAAACCTTTATGCTTTGCTGGTTAGTTTCTTGCTGTCATCCGTCAGTGCTTGCTTCACAGAGGAGAAAGACGGGTTATCAGATTTATCGAATTGAGTTCTCTATGTTGTGTTGCTGCATTCAGTAATCCACTTTTTTGGCTTCCTTAGGAAATTAACAAGCAGAATCCCTTTGACAAACATGACTTACCAATTCTAAAAAGAAGATTTATTGCTTAAATGCGTTTCAGTCGGGTTTATCTATTCCCCGGAATGTTCTCAAAATTACATCAACAGCGAGAACAGCTCGTGAAAATATTCAGTCATTGTCAGATCGGTCAACCGCGATAATCAGAACTGTTCTGAAATATCAACTGCAAGAATTGTTTGATCAAAAGCTCGCAAAAATATTCAGAAGTTGTTGGATCGGTCAATTTTATAATTCAGTGGCTGATTCACAGGGCTTTCGATTCTTCTTTCGTGTACTGTTTGTTTCTTATTTGTAGCATTTCATTGTTACACTCGTCCCAAAAGCAGGTATGTACTTGGTGTATCCCTTATTATTTTGTATTTAAACACTTAGTTTTTATTTCAGTAGAAAAAGAAGATAAAAATAGCAGAATGGGTAATCGAACCCGGGCCGTATGATCTACTCCATGCACACTATCCACTACACCACCGAGGACTTGCTGCCGAAAATTGTAATTTTTAAGGGATATAAGATAATATGCTGCTAGCCCAGACCATATATAAGAACTAACCCTTTCGATACATTGGAAATACTGGAATCAGTGCTTAACCCTAAATACTAAAATCAGTGCTTCAACCCTAGATACTGTAATCCGACCCTAAATTACACTGCAATATATCTAAATACATTACAATAAGGGATACATGAAGTACCGTACAATGACGTCCTGGCTGCTGAATACTTAAATATCTGTTTATTTCGATTTTTTTTCTTGACCCAAGTCACGGACAAATTACGTAGTTTTATTTATACCTTTAACAAAAATCTACAAAAATTGACTACAAGACTTACCAGTTTTCACGTAGCAACGTTAATGTTCGTCGATCTGCAATGCATCGATCCCATCGATGGATAACCAGTTCAGGAAATCGGTCCAAGATAAACAATAAAGAAATTGGCGCTCTTTGACGCTGTTCCCGCCAAACATGATTATTTAAGCAACAAATGCCACTGCGATAAAATACCACGCGCTTTACGAACTTTCGTCTGGGAATGTATCATGTTTTGTGATTATTTGTGCCGTTATATGGATGTGTTATTTTCTGTGTTCCTTTCCTAATTGGTCGGACGATCTAAGAGATCAAGCAAGCCTTCCATCAGCCATGCAATGAATTATTGAATTTATATACATTACTAGATGGAGTATCGCTTTCATTGAGCTGAAAACTCTCACCTTCTAGTACTTTGCTTTGCTGCTTAGCTTCTTGCTGTCATCCGTCGGTGCTTGCTTCATAGAGAAGAAAGAGGGGGCATTTATCGAACTGAGTTCGCTGTGTCATTTTGCTGCGTTCAATTCAGTATTCCACTTTTTCCGATTTTCGGCTTTTGTATTTCCTTGCAAAATTAACAAGTGGTATCCCTTTGACAAACATGACTTACTTATTTTAAAAACAAGGTTTACAGCTAAAATGCGTTTCAGTCCACAAACGCCACGTGCATTGTAAGTTGTAAAGGTGTTTTCCGGTTCCGAGAGCTGCTGAACTACTGAATATTGCGCACTGTTATCAAGCGTCATTTTGAGAACAGTAATTCGAAATGAACACATACTTTAGTATTCAGCAGCCAGGACGTCATTGTACGTGCTTTTGGGATGAGTGTGACAATGAAACGCTACAAATGAGAAACAAACAGTACACGAAAGAAGAATCGAAAGCCCCGTGAATCAGCCACTGAATTATAATATTGAAAAAGAAAACAAATAGTTACTGTACAATCTAAAGAGATGACATGTAACTATTAGGCTTTTATATTCGTGAGCTTTTGATCAAACAATATGAAGTGTCATTTTGAGAACAGTTCTCGCAATTGACCGATCCGACAACTTCTGGATATTTTTGTGAGCTTTATATGATAAAACAGTTCTCATAGTTGATATCAAGTGTCATTTTGAGAACAGTTCTCGCCGTTGACCGATCCGACAACTTCTGAATATTTTTGTGAGCTTTTGATCAAACAATTATTGCAGTTGATATTTCAGAACAGTTCTCGCAGTTGACAGATCCAACAATGACTGAATATTTTCGCGAACTTTTGATATCAAACAGTTCTCGCTGTTGATGTAATTTTGAGAGCATTCCGGGGAATAGATAAAGACGACTGAAAGGCATTTAAGCAACAAATCTTCTTTTTAGAATTGGTAAGTCATGTTTGTCAAAGAGATATTTAAGTATTCAGCAGCCAGGACGTCATTGTACGTGCTTTTGGGATGAGTGTGACAATGAAATGCTACAAATACTAAGAAACAAACAGTACACGAAAGAAGAATCGAAAGCCCTGTGAATCAGCCACTGAATTATAAAATTGAAAAAGAAAACAAATAGTTTCTGTGAATCTAAAGATCTAGAGATGACATGTAACTATTATGCTTTTATATTCGTGAGCTTTTGATCAAACATTTTGAGAACACTGAGTTCTTGCCGTTGACCGATCCAACAACTTCTGAATATTTTTGCGAGCTTTTGATCAAACAATTCTTGCAGTAATTGATATTTCAGAACAGTTCTGATTATCGCGGTTGACCGATCTGACAATGACTGAATATTTTCGTGAGCTGTTCTCGCTGTTGATGTAATTTTGAGAACATTCCGGGGAATAGATAAACCCGACTGAAACGCATTTAAGCAATAAATCTTCTTTTTAGAATTGGTAAGTCATGTTTGTCAAAGGGATTCTGCTTGTTAATTTCCTAAGGAAGCCAAAAAACACTAAGGTGCAGGATTGCGGTTTATCAAAATATCGTGATAGAATATTATTAGTTTGATAATTGATATTTGATATCTCAGTGATATTTGGGTGATAACAGAATGATAAAAGCAAAAAGTAATTTTCCATTTTAAATATCAAAAATATCATTATCATATCGTATTTACATGATAGTTGCTAGAAAACTTTTCGCTATCAAATTTTCGAATTATCATTATCAAGGTATCACTATCAATTTAGAATCATATCATGTACATGTATGACTATCATTCTCAAATCTCACTCAAATGATTTCACCATTTTACCAAGCATAACAGACACAATGATATTGTGATATATCATGATAATATCAAAATTGTCCACCTATCTAGGAGCATAGACAGTTTTCTTGAAATAAAGCAAGTTATCATATCATGTATCACTATCACTCTCAAATCTCACTCTAGTGATGTAAGAAAGAAGAGAAGACACAGTGATAGTTTGATATATCATGATAAGATCAATTCGTCCATGTATTTACAGAAGTACATTGCCTTTTTCTTTTCTCATAATACTCTTTCATTAATTCGGCTTACATTAGTTTGCGCCTTTTTAGTTCACTTTCTAGATCTGTGTTAAATCTGTTATTAACAAACCAAAAAAGAATATTCCGTTTGTATTGAGTCATTTTGCATGTAACTTCGAAGTACTGGTTGAGACGACGAAATCTCCGTTCGCAGGATTCAGTGTTGACGCCTTTGATGGTAGAAAACTGGGGTAGGTGCGGGTGAAAACAGTACAGTGTAAAAGTAATTGAAACAAAAAAGAAGGCTTGCTACTATTAAGGAATAAAAGACAAATTAGTCACAGAATATTGTCTATTGCACTTTGTGGGGGCAGGTGTAAGGGTGAGGGTTAGGGTTATGGTTATGGTTATGGTTATGGTTATGGTTATGGTTAGGGTAGGGTTAGGGTTGAGTTTAGAGTTAGGGTTAGGGTTAAGAGTCGAGGGGGACAGAAGTATTCTGATATCATGATTTTTCACTCTCACTGGGAGAAGAAGAAATTCGACTTAATTAAATATTCTGATAATATCATGATTTATCACTTTATCACTGGGAGAAGAACAAATTCTACTTAATTAAATATTCTGATAATATCATGATTTATCACTTTATCACTGGGAGAAGAACAAATTCTACTTAATTAAATATTCTGATAATATCATGATTTATCACTCTATCACTGGTAGTATAGGTGAAGTTCCTTTATTAAGTATTCTGATAAAATCATGATTTATCACTCTATCACTGGCAGTAGAAGTAAAGTTACTTCATTAAATATTCTGATATCTTAATTTATCACTCTATCACTCGGAAGAGAACAAATTCTACTTAAATATATTCTGATAATATCATGATAAATCACTATCACTGGAAGGAGAAGAAATTCTACTTAATTAAATATTCTGATAATATCATGATAAATCACTTTATCACAGGGAAAAGAAGAAATAGTAACTTAATTAAATATTCTGATAATATCATGATAACATATCTTTATATGAGAAAAACCCATTGCGGAATATCAAAAAAATCAACCCCTTATATCACCAAAGATATATCATGATAATAACAATATTTTTAAGAAGAGATGTATTAGAAAAAACATGATATATCATAACTGATTATTAGTCCTGATATAATGATAATACGCAATACTGCACCTCTCTCCCAAAAAAGTGGATTACTGAATGCAGCAACACGACATAGAGAACTCAATTCGATAAATCTGATAACCCGTCTTTCTCCTCTGTGAAGCAAGCACTGACGGATGACAGCAAGAAACTAACCAGCAAAGCATAAAGGTTTTAAAGCTTGAAGTCCTTGAAGGTAAAGGGTAAAGTGTGTGAATCAGGCACTGAATTATAAAAATAAACAAAGAAAACAAATAGTTTCTGTGGAATCTCAAACAATTATGACATGTAACTAATAGGCTTTTATAGTTAATCAGTCATGCATAAAGCCAGTGACAGACATTCACCAAACATCGGGTGGTAATTAAAAATATAACCTATCCCATTGGTTAAGATTGAGAACTGTTTCTGTTTTGTGGGTAATTAACATCAATCTGAGAACTGTTCTCAGGGCCATAAAAAAATTTCTGTTTCCAGTTTAAAAGTGCATTTTCCACTTTGAGATTGCACTCTGTTATGAATGAAAAGTACTCTTAATTTTGAGCAAAATACAAATTTACTTATTCTGTCAACTTGTTGTCATTAAACAATAAAGTGACAACCTGACTGTCCTATACAAGTCTTTAAAGAACAGCAATTTCTACAGGTACATTCTGATATCTAAAATTATATTTTTCTCGCATCTAAATTCAATGTTTTCAATGTAGTTAATATATGTTTATGTCTTCTAAAGCTAAAATAGCACTGAAAATGGAGCACAAAGCATTAAATGATTAAACCTAGACATTAACCCCTTCATGAAAAGCAAAAACACTTTTAACCATGAGGAACAATAATAATGGTTAATAATTACTCTAATTCTGGATTAAAGTGGCAGTGTCACATGGATATTTTCATTTTAAAAAACAAAACATGTTTTTTTATTAACAGAAACCGAAAAACAATGGTCCTGCTTTGTGATAAATTAATCATCCTGTTTTAGCTGGCTGATGAGTGTCTTTAGTCACAGACAATTACTGGATCTGAATGAAGTGCAACTTGAAAAAATGTATCTGTAGACTAACCTTTTTCAAGTTCTCACATTTTAATTTCCAAAATAGGCTACAACAGATCATGATTTGTTCCTCTTTTAAGAATTGGTTAGCCTGCGTGGCAGGTGTAAACGGGGATGGGGGACGGGGCAGGAAAAAGGAGAGGGGGAGAAGGGAAGGAATGCCTGCTATAAGAACTGGCCATTTCGCCCACCGATTTCCTTGTAATTGAATTACGTCAACTGTCAATACGTCCACCAATCAGAAACTAGCACGCGCTTTTATGCATGGATAACTTCACGCAGAAATTTACTATGTTTTCCACACAGCACGAATGAGCCAATCAGAGTTTGCGGCCGCCAACATCCACAGAAATGAACAAACGGGGGTCTTCATTGTAGGCCTCCTTTATCTCTCTCCCCGACATTGTAGCCTGCTATGCAGGCTACAATTGTTTGATTTCTTGTTCTTGGTGTTTTAGTATTATTTTGTAAATAAGTAAAGGTATTGTAGCATAGCTTTGACCAAAAAAGGCCAAACTCTCCATGACACTGCCCCTTTAAGATCATCTTTTAACTCTTTAACTCACAAGAGTGCCAAAAATCAAAATTCTAGAAAAATCACAAATTCCATTTTGTAAAAATAGTATTGAAAAACAAAATGGTACCATGCCATGGTCACACCATAGGATTACTTTGCATGTCTTCTTTACATGTCTTCATTTATTGACTCTGGCAGTGAGAGGGTTAAACAACTGGAGCTAGTTGATTTGCATGTAAATGTATAATAATTTTCTGTACATAACTGTACATGTGCCAATGAAAATGGTCATTTCAACCCAGACTGTTCGCTGGCTATGCATGGCCTGTAATGATTTGGTTAAGATAAGACAGTGGTGAAGGAATTCACCCATAAAATGTGTTAAAAAAGAAAATACTTCCTGAAATAGAAACATCCACAAAGCACAAAAACTGTGAATTTTCTTTTAACATTATAATTTTTCTTGCAATGAACAAATAATCATGGGCGAATCAGGACAGGTGCATCATAACTGGTGAATCATGCTTGGCATAAACGGTTCTGCGTACCCCAATGAGATATTTATGGATGTTTTTTTTAAAAATATATTTCAGTTAGTCAGTATTAATTTTGCTCTGTGAACTCAGTTTATGTGTGAATTTTCTTCACAAAATTATATCTGATCATGGGCAGACCATGATGGGCAAATCATAGCCAGCGAATTATGGTTTGAAAGACCTGGGTCTGCATGCTGCAGTAAAAACGGCTGTAACTTGTAAAGTGATTGTAACATATTACTAGTTTACTTGTAAACCGCCAGCAGTCTCTTTCTTTTCCTAAAATGTATTTTTAGAGCGAGACTAATGCAAGCACACAAACAAATATGGTAGCTGCAAGAAGTGCAGACAGCAGGGGAAAAGAAGTAGAAGAAAGCCACTGGGATGGGTCCTTTGACCTACCAATTTGCCAACTTTGACAAGTTTTTGAGAGCTGGGTCCTCTCACTTTGACTATTTTCTTGATTGCAGTACAAATCAACAGACAGCAATGAAGAAAGAAATTAACTACAGTAGAACCTCTACTAACGGCCACCTCTCTACAACAGCCATGTTTTCTTGTCACGCCTTCTCATTCGCTCACTCAAATCCTCTAATAATTGATAACCTCCCCATAACGGACCCCCTCTCTACAACGGCCATGTTTTCTTGTCACGCCTTCTCATTCACTCACTCAAATCCTCTAATAATTGATAACCTCCCCATAACGGCCACCTCTCTACAACGGCCATGTTTTCTTGTCACGCCTTCTCATTCACTCACTGAAATGCTCTAATTGATAACCTCCCCATTACGGCCACCTCTCTACAACAGCTATGTTTTCTTGTCGCGCCTTCTCCTTCACTCACTCAAATCCTCTAATAATTGATAACCTCCCCATAACGGCCACCTCTCTACAACAGCCATGTTTTCTTGCCACGCCTTCTCATTCACTCACTGAAATGCTCTAATTGATAACCTCCCCATAACGGCCACCTCTCTACAACAGCCATGTTTGGGAGAGGCTGTACCTTTCCAAACAAGCTCAGTGATTGGTTAACGAAACAATAGGTTAAACAACAGAAACAATAGCCCTAGACCTAAACACAATAGAAGCTACAGTACTACAGGGCCAATAAAAATAGAGGTCTGGAAGAGCTACAGTACTACTCCCATGTTTTCTTGTCACGCCTTCTCATTCACTCACTCAAATCCTCTAATTGATAACCTCCCCATAACGGCCACCTCTCTACAACGGCCATGTTTTCTTGTACCACCTCATTCACTCATTCAAATTCTCTACATGTAATTGATAACCTCCCCATAACGGCCACCTCTCTACAACGGCCAGAAAGGTCTGTCCGAAGGTGGCCGCTGTAGAGAGGTTTGACTGTATTTACAATCACAAATTGCCCAGTATGCTAACAAATTCTTGAATAATGCAACAGATAGCCACAAATCGCAAATGCCAAGTCCAATTTCAAATATCTTGTTGGATTAACAAATTTGAGCATGAACAGGTACATGTAAATAAACAATCAGTATTTTCTGTTTCTCAGAAACAGGAATTCAAGGAATAATGAAAATTTTACAGTCTGTTATTGATTTGTAATTGTTTATATGTAATTCAGAAATCAGCTTGTGTGTGTGTGTGTTGGGGGAGGGGAAACTGCTGGCAGTCTATTATTAGGGACGGTTCATTATTTATGGGGATGACCGGGTCAGTAAAAAAGTGACCATAGAAATTTTTTTATTCGTAACGACAGGCTTTTAGTTTTCTTTTTGGGCCAAAATGACTGGGGTTTGAAAATGTCTTAATTATACATGTAATATACAATGAACAATAAACCAGTTAGCTTTCTAAAAAATAATAGTTAGAAATGCAGTTGTACTGAGAAATGTACATGTACCCCATTAAAATCTTAATGTCAAGTTTTATATTTTATTTGAATGGGCTTTGAAAAAATAATCAATGATGCACATAGACAGGCTTTGGAATTCTGACATGATTTTATGATGGGTTTTTAAAAAAATAACAAAAAGCTGTGTTACTTCCTGACCCAGTCATCCCCATAAATAATGAACCGTCCCTTAGTTCAAATATACTGTACATGGTATATTAAATAATTTTATGTACATGTACATCCTAAGTAAAACCATCAGCCCTAAAAAATTCCATCCTGTAGAAGAAAAAAGGATTACATACACTGTGAGTAAGTTTCCATATAATAATACAGTGGAACCCTGTAATAATCTGGCCACAAAAATCTGATCCTATAAATAATAGTAATTGGACTGAGGGGAGTACAATTCAGGGAGTAATCGGGTAAGTGATTTCAAATCTGGCCAAGTTGAGCCTTGCTTCAAGGCTGGCAAGTGCTCTCAATCTTGAGTTTTCCAACCTAAATAATTTAATCTTCACACCACATTGTACATTAATTTAATGTGGTGGATTCTTTGGTAAAGTCCAAATACCAGTACACAAACTGTACAGTGTGTTTTCCCTGTATCAAGCTACATCTTTACAGTATTTGTGAAAATTACCAGCATTTTATGAACTAGTGTATAATTTCTGATTTATGATGAAAGTGTACATGTGCAAACAATGTAAGGTAATGGAGTTATGCTGGAAATTTTCTGCACTGCATTCAGTTATGATAAAAAAAAAGTTAATATGCTTTTGGCAGCTAAGTACAGTGTAAGCATTTCATAGAATTAAGTTATTGATTGCCCCTTTTCCAGCTACAGTATCATACAATGTAAATTTACAGGACTGTCCCTTGCAGTTGCTGGTATCACCAGGCTACAATGTGCAATATACTAAGATATATTTACTACATGTACATGTGTAATTTCTAACACAAAGTTAAAGTGCTGGGCACCCTAGATTTAATTGTTAAGAAAATTTGAGCCCCTATGGTCTTTATATTTATATATCAAGACTTTCTTAACCCTATTCGGCCTGGGGGGGGGGGGGGGGGGCACAAAGTGCCCGCGCTAACTTTGAACGTTCATAACTTCTTTAATATGTATTCAAACGCCATCAAACTTTGTGACTTTTCCTAAAATTTATCTAGCAACAATTTTATATGACAATTTTTTGATCACGTGACTTGATGTTTCCATGGCAACAAGATTTTGACAGCCATGTTTTTTAAAATTTGCATATTTTTACCTTTGAATGAAGAAAAACAATGTTTATTGGTATAACTTTAATATTTTTACGTCATTTAGCGTTTATTTATTGGTTTTGATTAATTTTGAGTGAATTTGGATGGTTTTTAAGAGGTTTTAAAAAATTTCAGAAATCCAAGATGGCGGATCCGAGATGGCGGCCGTATAACTAATTACCTAATAACTACGTCATATGACGTCATTGTTCCATTGTGCGGACCGCAAAGGAGACAGTTTCGGACGTACTATGTACCCTCTAGGTTTCATTGTCGTAGCCTTAATGTTCTCGAAGTTACGAAGGGGGGGGGGGGGGCACAATGTGCCCCCCCCCAGGCTCAGGAACTCAAAAAAAGCCCAGGCCGAATAGGGTTAAGGAGATGCAATTATTATATGTGTACAGCTGTACATGTACATATCGTAGAATTTGATTTTTCCTGTTAAATAATTACATGTACAGTATTTGCTGTATTTAAAGGCACTGTCAACAGGTTTACTCTGTCATGTGGAATGTCAACCAAAATCCACTGTTTATTACTTTTGACCTGTACATACAATCATATATTTTTGGAAGAAATTGAAGGCTATCAAAATTGAGGCCAAGTTGAAGTGCTGTATACAACCTCCAAACAACTATTCAATCTCGTTTTTTATTATTTTAATACCAATAGTAAATACAAAGTTTAACAATGTATTGAAAAAAGAAAACAAAAAAGAAATAATAATTACAATACAATAAACATAAAAATTATACAAAAATGCATTACAATACATATGCAAAAAGAGAAAAAATAAATTAAAAAGTACAATGTAGGTTAAAACAATGTATCTTAAGGGAGCTGCACTAACATTCACTTAGTTAAAGAAGTTTGGATCACGTTTTTTGAAGTCCTTTAAGCGGTTAGATTTAAAAGCTATGGTGCGTAGAATATCATGTTTGTTATTAAGGCGCAAAAGAAAACTGTCGAAATCTAGGATGCCGCTGCGCACGCTTGTTGCAAAAACATGATATTTGGCGACAATCAAACAGTAGTTAAGAACTTTCCAATTGTTTGACTCTTTGTGCCATCCGTATAAAATAGTCTTTTCAGGTAAGGTCAGTTTTTCATTAAATTTTCCCCGCCACCAGTTAGAAAAGCAAGTCCAAAACGACGAGGATACACTGCAAGTAACTAGCATATGTCTTAGAGATTGATTCTCAAGGTTACACAAAGGACAGACTTCACTATCAGTTACGCGTGCATGAAAAAGGCTGGATTGAGTAGGTAAAATATTGTGAATAACTTTAACTTGGAACATAATCAATTTCGGTTCTTTCAAGATTTTGAACGGAAGCATGTAGATGTCGCGAATTGTGTCTTTGGTGAACCCATAACTTAAAATTCTGCCTTCAGCAGTGGGTGGCGAGAAGCTTTCTTCAAGCATCGCAGAGTAGGCTTCTTTTGTGGAGAACACTATTCAATATCTTGCTTAAGTTCAGTTATTAATTCAACCAATCTGCATTTCTTTTTTATGGAATGACATATCTTTAATTTGGCAAATAAAATTTATCAGGTATAAATTCATGTTTCTCCCCTTTGATGAGCGAGTCAAAGTCAACTCAAAAGGGGTGTTAGTAAAGGGCAGTGAATACCACCCAACATAACAACAGAAACTGCATCAACATAAATTTATACTGCCTTGTCCTGGTCTCATAGTTCTCACTAACAAGCGTTGAGGTACACTTGAGTAAGTTATTAAGTAAAAGGCAGCGAATGCAACCTTACTCAATAGCTGGGTTACAGCACGATAAGACCAAAACTCAGGCTCCAAACATGCCATTGAAAGATTCACTTATGAAATCTTAAATTCCTTGCTTGATGTCTACAAGAATTATATACTTCTTTTCAATAACATTTTTTGTTTATTAGGTCAGTTACTTGTCATATTTTGTTACATTTTATAGCTGAGTCACCAAAAATGCACTGCACGCACAGAGAGTGAAATCTGTCATGTTTGATGACATTGAAATTACCGAACACTGTACATAGTGAATCGGAATCTTACTGCATCATCCCAAGTTGTGTACAGTGTAATTGGAAGTCTGTAACTGTTATTTTAGCTTTTTTCAATTATTAGTCAGTTTGGAAACTTTTTTCGCAGTTTTGCGCTATCGGTGGACAAGGATTTGACATCCAAAGTCAATGGTCTTATGCCCATATGGTTTCCCAAGCATGGATGACCAATGGTCCCAGCAAATAAAAAGAAAATAATACTGTAAAATCAACATCACTTGAACAGAATTACAATTTCATTTGATTTCATTTCCGCAGTTCATATATGATTTATTTCATATATATCATTTCACACTCAAATATTTTGATTTGACAATGCAAATGTTCCTTACTTCTTACCGCACAAAATATCTGAATGATACATATGGATTCGTGAGTGTACTGTAGGTTGTTTGCAACTAAACTTGAATGTAATGCTGAGTATGTGCTCGGTTTTCCTTTAATATTTGGATTTCATCTGAGAGGTGCACAGTAACTTTCATTTCCACAAAAAAAAATACAAGATGTCAAGTTGTATACACCAAATTGAAGAAACGTTGACCCGTGAAAAGCATAAACCATGAACGATGAAACCGAATGGGATTCTGGGTAGGCAGCATTGGCAAGCTAGTAACATATTTCTTGATAATCAAGATGTTTTCTTTGTTTGAGACATTTAAGAGCATGATTTATGCATCCTGTGTTAATTAATATACATGTAATGTGTATTCTGTCACAGACAAAGATTAAATTTTCTAACTTCCCAGTAAACCTTTGGGTCGCATCATTGATGGTTTATGCTTTTCGCCCGACAACGTTTCTTCAATTTGGTGTATCATTTTAATACTTGACTGCTTAAAAACAAAGCATATTTATCAAGGTGCCAAAAAAATATCTTGAAGCATCGTAGTTTTCGTATTGAACAAAAATCGAAATGTAGAATCAAGGAATGGGATTCGTGAATCAAATTGGATGGTCATGATTGTGAAAGTAGTATAGGGGCTTGGTGTATCCGGGACCACCTCCAAACGCCCGAATAACCGCTTATTTTGGCAACTCCCGAACGCCTGAGTTACCGTGCCCCCAGGGCTCATTGCATTCGCCCTGGGGGCACGGTAACTCAGGCGTTCGGGAGTTGCCAAAATAAGCGGTTATTCGGGCGTTTGGAGGTGGTCCCGGATACACCAAGCCCCTATACTACTCAGTGCTTGTGAATGCTGGCTCTTCACGAGACCACCAATTGGAGAAAGCCCCTTCCGTAAGTATATACATACATTGTGACAATGGGGAAAGGAAGAAAGTGTGTTATGACACAATCAGCTAAACGAATAAAATTCAACCACTTAAGGCATGGAAGCCTTTGTTGTCATGGATGTACACATCTAAAATCTGAAGGCTGCAAATACTTTCAACAAACTCTAGATCAAATATCTCCTGTCCCTCTACCCCCACCATCTATTGTACCGCAATATATAATCGAAGCTGCGCAAAGACTGACTCCACAACAACTTGTGGCACAGTGCTTGTGAATGCTGATCCTGCATGAGATCACCTAAACAGGGGTTATCACCAATTGGAGAAATCACACCCCTGCATATACCCACCCACATGGCGAACGTGAAAGCTTTCAAGGCCTTTCTTAAATCACGCGAGACTGGTCTGATTCAAAGGAGCGAAGAATGGGTCAAAGCCAGAGAAAATACAATCGGAGCCTCGGAGATCTCTGCCTTGACAGGGTCTTCGCCATTTGAGAGTCAGTCAAGTCTAATTCGCAAAAAGGTAAACCCCATCGACATGAGCAAAAATGTGGCCTGCGCTTGGGGCACATTGTTTGAGTTTCTAGTCCGTGAATACTTTGAGAAGAAACATTCTGTCAAAGTTTTCGGATATAAGGGCTCTATAAATATTCCAAAGGGTCACCCTCTTTTTGGAAAGGTTTCTTTCAGCCCAGACGGATATTTCTCACACAAAGACGAGACAATTGTCTTGTTAGAGTTTAAGTGCCCTTACACCAGAAAGATCGCATGCAAAAAAATTCCTAAACAGTATCGTGATCAAATACAAACCGGCCTTGCTCTTAGCGGAGAGAGAGTTAACAAAGGCTAGTTTGTAGATGCCTATTTCAGAATGTGTTCTTTGAAGCAGCTTGGCCTTAGCCTTGAACATAATTCCTTTCCAAACAAAGGGGTTGTACACAAAACGAAAAAACCATCAGCACTTGCATGTGGTATTTATCTTCTATCTTCCAAACAAAAAATATTTCCGGGTCAGACAAAATTACTTGACCTAGGCGCAACAAAATCAACAGCTATGTTTGAAAGAATTATGAAAGGAATTTCATCTGGAGATTTCGTGTGTAGCGGTGATTGGTTTTATATGAGCTATGATGAGGATCAGAAACGAAGCGATTTAGATTTTTTGAAGGAAATAAACAGAATAACATTCCGTGAAGCTTGGCCCCCAAACTATTATAAGACAGTTGCCTTCTTTTCATGGAAGCTTCTTGATATAACAACAATTTGGGAAACAAAACAACTAAATTTCTTAGAAAATATTCACGAATCGATCAACCGGTTTCATGAAAATTTATCAAAACAAAAACACCTTGACAAAACCATACCTGGTGAAACTTTTGAAGACAACATCGGCGATGACAGTGCCATGTTGGAAGCCTTTCTTATTGAGAAAGTGGAAGCGCTTACTCCAGATCTTTGAAAGCATTGTTCCATAAATGTTCGTTTTTAATTATCATATTGTTTGACATCTGTTGTCTCAGGCAATTTACAATCGCTCGTTGCGGGGCTTCAAGCGGCGTTGTAATGTCCAGGATTTTGTAGATCACAAACGTATAAGAGATTCTCGGAAGCCGAGCTTCTAAAAGTTTGAAGATACGTTTCGTGTTATTAATTTGGTCTATAGTCAATTTCATAGGCAGAAATTCAAGCTTCTTGCTAATCCGTTTCAAAGCGTACCCAAACGCATAACAGCGCGCCGACTGTCTTTGCCTTGGCTTGTAAAAAATGTTTCCATCCGTATATCCCGGAGCATAATCCTCTAGCACTTCCACATGACCGCATTTTTTGCAATTAAGTTCACAAGAATCGATTGATCGCAAAAATGAGCCACCGCAAGAATAACAAGACAGAAATCTTCGGGCCCAACGTTCACGCTGCAAGTCGTTATAATGTTCTTGTAGATATTGTTTCCCCATCTCTGCCAACCCGATATCTTCGTAGATATGACAAAGTTTTTCCGGCAGGCGCAAGCGGTGTATTTCTTTTCTATAATCGCCACCGTATAGCGAGCGAAGGATGGCAAATTTGTGTTCTTTGTCAAGTTCATTGAGCCGTGCGGTGAAGTCAGTCATGCTTAAACATAATTGTTTTTTCAATTTGGTGATCTCGTGACTTCCGGTATCATTATGTAAAGGCCATATTTAGAAAAATACAACTTTTCGGCCATATTTGCGCATGCGTAGTTCTTTATGAGTTGCCACATGTGAAAGTACGGCAATTGGCTCGAATATAAAAGACCTTTTCGCACCATATATTATATTAAGTCTGAAATTCGGTATAGCTCAGGGAGGTGTGGCTGGCCCCCATTGAATCCTGCTTACGGCTAATGCGATGTCAGACCAGGGGTAGTGGGGTTGCTGAGTCAGTTAGTGACCCCCTGGTGAACCAGCCCCGGCCCAACTGATACAGGGGGGGTGCTCGAACAGAGATCTCCTAGGAGAACTCAACCTCGCTCCCAGAGGCTAAATGGGAAATGACAACTCCTTTGTCAGGACTAGGCTAGGCAAAACGAAACAGCCGCCAGAGCACCCCCTGACTAGGGTTTTGTCCCTTTTCGTTATGTGTCACGCAATATCACGCGTGACAGTCACGCACAATGTCACGTCATGTGTCACGCTTTGTCACGCAATTGCGTTCTTTTGTTAGATAAAGCGAGAACCCCGAGTTTAGTCTTTCAAATCTGACTTGGACACAGCGGTAAGACGATTGAGTTTTTTTTGAAATTCTTCTTTGACTTCTTTGCGAAGCTCACCTCTGAGTTTTTCAAGATCTGGAGTTTGAGTTTGCTTGTTTACTTTGTTGGCGGCCTTTGCTTCACCAGAGCGTATTTCGTTCTTAAGTTCATAATAGCTCTCAACTTCACGGAGGATTATTTTGAACTCTGAATCACTGATTCTCTTGTCAGTTAGAGCTTTTGAAACCAGCTCAAAGACAGAGTTTCGTTTAGCAAGGGCGAGTGTGTATATTTTTTCGTGTTTAGTAATTTTTCTCTCGAACCGCCTGCTAAAAATAATAGTGAGGCTGGCCGCCGAAAAACTTGTAATAACAGCAACACCCCCAATGACAGGGCTGGCTATGAGCCCGGCTCCGGTCAGGGCTGTGACGATTGTGGCTGAAGACAAGCCTGTAGAAATGAAACCAAAACTTACTGCGGTTCCGTGAACAATGGTGTGTGCTCGCTTGTATTTCTTAGCAACTTGCCTGTAATGATTAGCCTCCGACTCAAGCTCCTTTTGCAAGTCAGAAATTTTCTTGAGTCTGAAGTCTTCACCGTTGGATAAGTCTAGGTAAAGCGATGGAGTTTTGCTGTATTCAGGAGCCGATGGTAACACATTAGCCGAGCTCATCATTTGTATATATATATATATATTTTTTAATTGATCTCAAGTTCAAATTCAAGCGGCATGTTATTGAAGTCAAAAACGTCATTGTGTTCATCCCTCACAGACAGTGTTATGCTGTTTACATAATCACCAGACGAGACGTCACGCAAGATGTTCTGCTGTGTTGATTCATAGAAAACTCTCTCATAGGCCTTTCCACGAAGATCAAATTTAGCCAAAAGTGTAGAAGGTTTACCATTGAGTAGGTTTTGTTCTTTATCGACCAGATCACAGTGGATAAAGTAAGTGCTTGGTGATGTTAATAGGCCATTTCCGAGTTACGTTATGCCTCGTTGTCAAAGCGAGGCTAGGTGCACAACCTTTCATATGAAGATGAGTTTTATTTGCATTTGAATGAAAAACCATTTTCATATGAAAGGTTGTGCACCTAGCCTCGCTTTGACAACGAGGCATACCGTAACTCGGAAATGGCCTATCCTTTAACGAATGTTATAAAGAGCAATTTAGGACTTATACCAAGCAATTCAGACAGATCGCGGTCAAGCTTCACCCCCTCAGAATAAAGTTTGGAAATTATCATCTGGCCAACTGGAGTATTTGTTTCGGTTGTCAATTTAAAGTTACCTTCGAAGGCTTCTTCAATTCTTTTGCCAATCTATCCATAGTGTAATGCCCTTCAAGTATTCTTCTGGTAGTCTTGTGCTCATTAGGGTTAGTAGTTAATGTAATCTCACCTCTTTGTTTTAGATTAAACCACGAATTATAAATCGTGGCGGATAAGAGCCGGATGTAGCTCGGTTTCTGAAGAGGGTGATCGAAGTAGATGGTGTGAGGGTTGGAAGGTGCGACGATTGTTAACACCACCATTGTGTATATAGTTTTATACTAGCAGTAATCGCAGATTAAAAGAGTGCGTTCGATATGTACATTAGCAGCCGATGTACGAAATATGTTGTTCCCTCAAATAGTGGATGCACAGGTAGGCAAAGCTCTTCATCCAGGGCGATGCAGCGACATCGAACTTTGGCGTCGTACACGCTGGCGTCGTACACACTTTTCTCAGGCTTTGATAAATGCAACCTAAAATATTTTTTAATAACATGTTCTCCTATTTATAAGGAATATTCAATGTTACTTACCGGTCGAACTCACGCTAAGGAATCCACACGCACTGTCGGGCACTGAACGGAGGGAAGATCACGAACAGTACCGTCGGGAAGCAGAGAAGAAAGAGGAAGGTTGCAGTCACATGCAACGCGAATACGAGACTGGGTTAGTCACATGGGCTAGTCACATGGTATGTGAAAACGAGACTGCGCAGGAGTCGCTGGAGTCACATGCAACGCGAAACCGAGACTGGGCTGTTCGCGAAAACGAGACAGCCCCTGCAAAAAAAGAGGGGGGGCCATTTGGCTCTCCTCCATCCACGGAAAATTCTCAAAAATTCGTGGCTGGTAAGACACAGGAAACCCAACACCAGCACAGATTAGGATGGCGTTCTGTCGAACGCAATTATTTCTATTTCAAAAAATAAAAGGTAAGCCATTAAAATCAAAAAGTTCTCCGTGTTCGCCCTTGACTGAAATTGTTAAACTGTTTACAAATTCACCAGACGATGTTTTAAGATATGCAGCATTTTCTCTGTTCTCAGCGTACGCATACCTATTGAAGCTGGACCAATATGCAAAGTCATTGAATATGTATGTTCTGCCGAGGTGGTGTCATTAATGACATTCCTCCCGTGCAGTTGTTGTTTGCGGGGCTCGACGGCTCGTCGTATTGGTTACTGGGTCATATAAAAGGAAAAGGACGCTTTCATAATCTCACTGAGGTCCTTGAGCAAGAAATCCGAAATGATGAGTCGTGGCTTATTGCTGTTATCAACCCCGGCTGAAACATCCTTCCTTCAAGACTTTTCTATGGCGGGACAAGGACTTCCACTCCAACTTGAGGGAGACGCCGTTCAACGTGCCGTGGCGGATGTCGAACGCCAAGATGATGCTATTATTCCTGCGGCCGCGCAGCCCGCTGTTGAAGTAAGTTATTTTGCTCGCTAGCCTCCTAAATAAGTGATCGGATATTGTTGTGCTATAGCGAAATGACGTCGTTTTGGCTATTAAGTTCGTTTTCTTTTCCTTATAATAATGTCTGTAAATTGGATCCCAGTCCCGAATGGACTTAACGCATGGGTCGCGGGGTCATTGAAGTTTTATTTTGCGGCCGGAGACCTTTTTGAATATTGGAGTGACCGTGAACCCCTAGCGTGGTTCTTGACGTTAGAAATATGAATATTGTTGGCCCTTCGTCGACCAATGAGTGTGGTCACAGATGTAATGAATATAATTGTTATTGGTCCGTGATCGAGACCATCTTTGAATATAAGAATGATATGGACCCGTGAGCGTGGTCGCTTTCTTTTCGAGTAGGACAGTATAAATATGGACCCGTGAGCGTGGTCGCAGGTATTATGAATATGATTGTTGTTGGTCCGTGATCGAGATCATTTGAATATGAGAGTGATATGGACCCGTGAGCGTGGTCGCAGCTGTTATGAATATGATTGTTGATGGTCCGTGATCGAGACCATTTGAATATGAGAGTGATATGGACCCGTGAGCGTGGTCGCAGCTGTTATGAATATGATTGTTGATGGTCCGTGATCGAGACCATTTTGAGTATGACAGTAATATGGACCCGTGAGCGTGGTCGCAGCTGTTATGAATATGATTGTTGTTGGTCCGTGATCGAGACCATTTTGAATATGAGAATGATATGGACCCGTGAGCGTGGTCGCAGATGAAAAAATATGTTCGTTGATGGTCCGTGATCGAGACCATTTTGAGTATGACAGTAATATGGACCCGTGAGCGTGGTCGCAGCTGTTATGAATATGATTGTTGTTGGTCCGTGATCGAGACCATTTTGAATATGAGAATGATATGGACCCGTGAGCGTGGTCGCAGATGAAAAAATATGTTCGTTGATGGTCCGTGATCGAGACCATTTTGAGTATGAAAGTAATATGGACCCGTGAGCGTGGTCGCAGCTGTCATCAACTGATTTCTGTGTCTTAGGCTCCTTTTACTTTTATTGTTCCAGATTAGGGTGAGTAACTCTCATGGGCTAGCTCTTTTTCTGGGCTGCCTGTGGACGTGCCGTTATCGGGCGTGGGCAGTTACTCTCTCCTGATCGGGGACCCCATTCACCCAGTGCTTTGTTTTTTGGAGGGGGGGGGGGGGGGGGGGGTAATCTTTTGGTTGCCTCCTTTTAGAACTATTTTTTTTTCTAAGGATGTTGGTTTTTCTCTTTCGTTTTGCCGTTTCTGCAAACTCAAACAGTAAAGCGGAGACGTGTGTCAAGCGGTCAGAGTTTTGATATTCCGTCTCGGGGTATTCGGATAAAGACTTTGATAGCGAGTAATCTGGATCCCTTCCCTCCAGTTCTAGCGGACATTGGGTTAATGTGGATGGGGTTCCTGATCAGGAGAAAGTTAAAGGCGGTTGCCAAGACATTGATGATGTGTTGTCTATCCTGGACGCGCCCTGCTTATCCAGGTTCATCGCCAACAATGCCATCGTCTTCCGCGACATGTGCTTACAGTGCCCAGTTTCTCGATGCGCGGTATAATAATTTGCATATACACAATTAGTCGGCTGTGATTGGTCAACCGATTAAGCTTTGGGAATACTCTAGTCTCTTCGCAGACTTAACGGATGTCAATCAAACGGTTACCAAATAGCGAGTGCGATGCTGCGCGGATCACTTGCTCATACTTATCGTTGTGCATTTTTTGTTCTTGCTCCACCTTTCAACTATTCCCTATTCAAATCTATTCAGAGCGATTTATCGAAGAGCTTATGAGAAAATAAAGACATAGAAGTCCAGTGTATCAAAAACATTATCTGAATAGTTTCATGCTGACTAAATGGTCTTGAAAGTAGTGCGAGGCGCGAGTTGAGATGAGCGCGAAAGGTCAGTTACGCGCCAGAGGAACGCGCGAAATCACATAAATTTTCCCCCCAAATAATAAAAACGACGAGTGAAGACAGCGAGCTTCATGCGCAAATCAAAGAAGTGTGAAGCGCAAGTCACACGCGACTAGAGGAGCGCAAACGTTATGGAAATTCGCAAAAATAACCGGCCTGTCTATTGAGTTTTTGTTTCTGTGAATCGAGCAATCGACTCTTAATTTAAGGTAGGCCACTTTTTGTCTTTGTATTCATGTGCCAGTATTTTAATCTAGCTGTTTTGTGAAAGCAGTTTCATGAAGAAAGACATTTGACGCGCTGAGAAAAGAAGCGCGGTCTGTCAATGACGCGCGCTGACCCGGACAGCGCATTGGATTGTCATGACAGACATAGGCATTCCCCTTCAGTGTTGCTCGAAGTTTCAACTGTTTGAAAAGTGCTGTGAAATTGTCTGAGGTTGTTTTGAAAGACCTTTACAACGCGCCCGCCCCAAGCCGGCCCGCGACGATAACTACTCCTGTGGGAAATAACATTCATTTGTTTGCGAAAATAATTATTCAAATTTAGATCCATTTTGATCGATCAGGCATAAATTTGGAGAGAAAGCTAGATGCCCAGAAGGCACTTTAGAAATTCGCGTTTTGACAGTACTTGCACTTATTGTAACCCCTGGAAAATTTGCACGAGGCTTTCTGAACAGTCGAGTTAACAAGATTCCAGCAATTATTTAAAGAGATATTACACCTCAAAGTGCGCCAAACCCCCTTTCCTCATACAAACAAGATGCCGAAGTAGCGAACTTTCATGTCAAATTTGACAGATGTTGTAGAAGTGCATAACAACAGACAACAGCCCACACGGTTTAACTGATCGTTCTGCTATAAAAGCCATATGATACTTGTAGTTTATCAAAGAAGTTTGAACAAAACAAGCGCAACCTATACCCACTAGACATTTTCGGGCCATTTTCTCTATTGTCGGAAGCACGTTTAGCTAATTAGCTCTCAAGTTTAGCGCCGGCAGCTCATGCAAAGTCCCGGATGTGTCGCTGCATTGTGGGCGATGTTACGATTCCGAGATCCCGACCACCCCACAGCGGGTGGCATACATGCATCGTAGCGTATCATCCTGGCAAGAAATTTTTCTTGATCACCCCAACTGTGAAACTATTGTTTACTGGATACTGAGAGTAACATAATGTTCGCGATAATGCGTCATGCAAGATTTTGCCTCTTTCGTCTCCGGAGATTGCTACGATAAGCGCATGCGCATTACAGCCCCTGGCGATGCAAGCTGTTGTAGGTTAGACACGTATATGGAGCAGTTTCACTTACGTTTGTTTGGGAGCACTTCGCGATTCACGAATTTAGCAGCGGTGCGGCCATTTCAATGGCGCTTGCAGATGTTAGTCTTGACGATATAATCGTTGATGCAAGCTAGAAGTCTAGTAGGACACCCCTCCTCTACATAAAGCTAAAACAGGCCCTTAATCCTGCTGGTTCTGCGGCAAAGCTTGCGAATCTGGATATAGACCTAGGCAAGGATTATAAAGCTGTCAATGGGCTCAAAGGTTTGTTACAGCTTTTCCAGATTAGATATTATTGTTCGTGGATAATCTTTCAAGACATTGTGTGTGTATAAGATATGGATATAAGGATTGGGAAGGGTGTAAAAATATTGGAGGCGCGCTTTGTTAGGAATCGTCATTATATTCTTTGGGGGGGGGGGGGAGCTTTGAAGGGAGGAGTTGCCTTTCCATTCCTCATTAATGACAATAACCGAGGCAGAATAATACACTATGCAAAGTCATTGAATATGTATGTTCTGCCGAGGTGGTGTCATTAATGACATTCCTCCCGTGCAGTTGTTGTTTGCGGGGCTCAACGGCTCGTCTTATTGGTTACTGGGTCATATAAAAGGAAAAGGACGCTTTCATAATCTCACTGAGGTCCTTGAGCAAGAAATCCGAAATGATGAGTCGTGGCGCCCACCCACCCACCCTTGTTTCAGCCGGGGTTGATCCATCCAGTCCTTCCTGCTTCTTCGTGCCGGAGCTTTTCCGGTCGGAGTTGCCTTTCCATTCCTCATTAATGACAATAACCGAGGCAGAATAATACACTATTCTTCATCGTTTGTAATTTTAGCCATCCCCAAAACATCTGAAGGCTTTCCATTGAGTAAGGTTTGTTCTTTATCGATAAGATCACAGTGAACGTAAAACATCGCTGGTGATGTAAGTTTTTTAATGTATGTATCCCTCTGTAATTTAGTACTTATACCGAACAATTTAGCCAAATTAGGACTAAGTTCTACATCATTAGGAAAATGTTTTTTCACATGCATTACCGCAAAGGGTTCATTGGTTATGATATGTACCTTTACTGGTTGACCCTTAAATAACTCCTCTACCCAAGCCTTCAGAGAGTCTGGAGTGTAATATCCTTCTGGTAATTTCAAGACAGTTCCTTTTTTATTTTCGCCAGTTGTATACCATGTTATTGTTCCGTCGCCTTCCAAATTATACCACGAATTATAAAGCCAGAAAGCGATAAGCCGGATGAAACTCGGTTTCGGAAGCCGCCGATCGAAGTAGATTGTGTAGGGGTTCGAATGTGTGAAGATTCTTAGCATAACCATGATTGTATATATATATATATATATATATATATATATATATATATATATATATATTTAAATTATATTTATATAATCATGTTTGGCAGACGCGGTTCAAATCTCAGTCTAAACATGGGCGGTCACGATTACGGTCCCCCGCCCCCGTGTTTTCCTCGCCCCCAAAATCCCCTCTATCAACATCCTAGAACAACACACCCCACAGTAAATCCGCAACTGGCTTGGATGAGTTCTCCGGAGGCTGCAAAACTCTCTACAGCTGCCAAGGCTAAGGCTATCTCAGACTTCAAAAGGCGTTTCCCGCACGCTGATATGTCAAGATTTACAACAGAAGTTTCTTTCGACGAAAAGCACAAAGCCTCAGCAGTAGTGCTTTTCCCAGAGGGGCAAGGCTCCTGGGCTATGCCCTCAGACATACCGCACAAGAATTGGACACAAGCTCTGAAAGACGCGCTTGGTTTAGAGTATATTGGCGGTTTCCCCTATCAGTTGACGTTAAACCGAAACACACAAAAACCAATCCCGGCTGTTGATTTCGCCACCTCAATCGATAAAGACATGATGATTGGCTCTGTCTTGAACGATGAAGCGCAAAAGATCTATGTCACGCCAACTGATTATTTCACAACGAAATACAGAAACATTTTCAGAGACACAAATTTCGTTCACAACTGCGAAATATGGGAGAAAGTGGCTCGGCGGTCCGCATATGAGTTTCTGGCCGCAACAACTGAACTTCGCCTTGTGGTGTGCAACAACTGGCTGCTGGATCTCGCGTGACCTTCTGTTTGATAAGAACTCGACTCTCTCCCTAACCCCGCAGCTCCGATCATTTTACAGGTTTCACGTTCATTTCACAACAAGACGAATACTCTACAAGCTGGGTGGGGAACAGAGCGTGAGTGCTTTGCCAGACGACCCCACATTCAACCAGAAAGACAACAAGTTTAACATCGACGCATACAAGAGGATTTGCCAAGAGTTCGGTGTAGACCCCAATTCTGACTTCCGTTTCACATTCGGCAAAAATCACGGGCTTGGCAATGTGTACATTTGGGTTGCATATGATGGGCCCAGTTCTACTGATTACAACTATCCTGATCCCGATCTAGCCCTGTTTGATGACGAGCGCGTCACAGACAGAAAAGACCCAAACTATCGCGCAAACGGCATATACTTCGTTCGTAACGACCAAGGCGCGGTTAGTCAGTTTGAACACTTTGTACCGAATTACGCACAAGGGTTAACACAGCCAGGGCTCGCGCGTATGAACCAATCAATCGAGGCCTTTGTGTACTGCATTCTGGGTGCACAAGCCAAAACCCGCAGCAGCATCATTGGAAGAGGAGGCCGGGCGTTCGAAACGGAGAGAGTATTCCTCACCCATCTAGAGGAGGCCATAATACTGAACAACATCGCAACAAGCGTACAGCGATATCAACTTGCCATCCAAGCAACGAAAGTGCGCTTAGACTTTGCGACAGCGCCCGGAAGCTGGCTCATGCCATCACGCATGATTATCAACACAGAGAGCGTGGTGGGGTACAACAACAATCTCAAGGAGGCAACGCAAGGCATGAAGCTGGGTGTGAACAACGATGTTAACCTGGGCACATAAAAAGCCTCCCTTCGCCCCATGGATGGGGGACCAACAAAAATAAATCCACCAAACAGTCATCCATCAAACCCGATACATAAACAGGCCACACAGGCACAGGGCATCGCAAAGGCCACACCACAACCCACTCCACAGCCCACACCACAACCAGCCCCAACACCACAACCCACACCACAGCCTGACTCACATCACGTAAACAAGGCACTCATTGGTGTGGGTGCGATTGCTTTAGCAGGCGTTATTGTTTGGTTTAGATAAGTGTTCAAGACTTCGCACGCTTGGTGACCCTTTCAACAAGGAAGGCCACCACGGCAAGGATGAGCAGCCAGGCGTGTTCACCCAGAAAGGAGATGACCGACTCAGCAGCTTTGAAGCTAAAACTCACAATTGAGCCAATCAAGCCAGGCAGGGCGTTGGCTGCCTTTTTGCCAAGCTCTTTAAGTCCATTTCCAATAGCCTTGGTGGCCTTTGCCAGGCCATTCAAGGTGGCGAGTACCACAGCGCTGATGGTGATGCCAGCTGCCAGAACAATCGCTTGCAGGGTCCATCCGTATTTCTTGAAGATTTCTCTAACCCGCTCTCTCAAAGACATTCCCCTTTCACGCACCTCAATTTCTGTGTTGACCCTTGCTAGCTCTTCTTCACGTTCAGCAACCCGGGCTTCCGCGGCTTCTCTTTCAGAGGGAGAAGTGTTCTCATCCTCTATGACGCGCTTGTCTTCAGCGTTCTGCCGTTCAAGTTCTTCTATGTTCTGTTTCAGTTCGTCCAGTGGTTTCACAGCGTCCTGTTTTCCTCTAAGCGCCTCTCGGAGTCTGTCTAATCCCCTACTGTCAAGTTTTAATTTGTCGATTTGTTTTTTTAGTTTGTCTGCTTGTTGGGCAGTTTTTTTTGCGCATTGTCCAGTTGTTTTCGTTTAGCTTGATGCTCATCTTCAACAGCTCTCTTTTTGTATTTCATCCGTATCCAGTGGTCCATGTGCATCTTCCTTCTCTTGAATCTGGTCATCAATATCTTTGATTCTATTTCTGAGGGCATCCGTGTCGCGGCGAAGTTTTTGTGCATCCGCATCCCTTTGTTCCATTTGTTGTAATTCATTTTGTTTTGCTTCCAGTTCTTTTTGAGTTGCTTCAAATGCAGCATTTGTCTCATTGATCTTTTCAGTCACAGACTTTCCGAGAGCAGCTTTGATCTCTTTGGGAAGAGAAGCGTTGAGAGTCTTTTCGGAAGCCCCACGGGTTCTTGTGTAAAGAGGATACCATTTGTCTCTGGTATGATATTTTACCTCGATGATGGCCCCACCTGATTTTGGTTTCGTCTCGTACCGAAAACTAAGTTGATTTGTGTCTGCGTTGGTAAACTCGTTCTTAACCTCGTCAAAGGCCATATCATTCATTGTTAATAATAGCCGGCCTTGAGTATCCCCTGTAATGAAAGAGGTTACTTCAGTGCGGGAGCCTTGTTGTTCTGGGGGCAACCTTGTTCTTGTGACCATAAGCATTTGTTCGCCATATGGTGTGGAAGCAGCCACTTCCACTTGTTCACCATATGGTGTGGAAGCAGCCCCTGGTTTAAAAGGTTGCGTGGCGTCTTGGCATGGGCCCATCGACTGGATTCTTGTTCTTCTTCTGTCATTGGTTGATTCAACCATTTTTCAAGAGCAGCATCAGCATCCTCGTCATCCCCTGTGTCTGGGATGAGAGGGTCTGTGTCAGTTGTCTCATCAGGTATATCATATCCGCCTTCTGCCATGATGATATATAAATATAAGTTTAAAAAAACACAAATATATACCATGGCTGTGCAACCGAATGTACTTCCATCTCACAGCGAAAAGACAGTGGGTGCCATGAAGGCAGCACAGCATGAAATGTTAAATTTACGCTTTCGTATTGATGCCGTAAAGAATGCGTAAGGATACGCACTACGCGTCTACCATTCCTGAGTGCTCCCAGAAACTATATGTTCATGTTAAATTTTGATTTTTTTCAACCTATTAAGCACCGGAATGACTACTCTGTGGGAGTCCTGTATCTGGCAAATCTTAACCTGCCAAGAAGTATGCGCTTTAAATGGGAGAATATCATTGTTGTTGGTATTATCCCTGGATTGGATAAGGAACCGAGGAGCCTTAATGAATTTCTAGCACCACTTGTGAAGGAAATGAAAGATCTTTGGAATGGAGTCTATCTGAAGTCAAGCTTGTGTCGTTTGCCACTGCATTTCAGAGCTGCAATTGCATGCATTTCTTGCGATGTTCCTGCCGCTAGGAAACTTTGTGGCTTCAAGAGCCATAACTCACATCGTGGCTGCTCAAAGTGCTTCAAGTTATTTCCTGGAAATGTTAAAGATTCCTTTGACTTTTCTGGTTTTAAAAGGGAGGAATGGCCAAAGCGAGACATTCATTCTCACAAACAACATGCAAGAAAGCTGTCACGGGCTAAAACTAAAACAGAGCATGATGCTTTAGCTAAAAAATATGGACTTTATTACAGTGTTCTTCTTGAGTTAAGTTACTTTGACTGCATCCGATTCACTGTAATTGATCCGATGCACAATTTGTTCTTAGGAACAGCAAAATCAATGTTTAAGCTTTGGATGGAACAAAATTTCCTTAGCAAGCAAGACATCCAGACAATAGAGAAACGAATAAAAGAATTTGATGTTGGAACAGGGCTTGGGAGACTGCCACACAAAATGTCAGCTAACTATGGCTGTTACACAGCATCACAGTGGAAAACCTGGACTCTCATTTATTCTTTGTTTGTGTTGGATGGACTTTTACCTGAAGAACATATTCGATGCTGGCAGGCATTTGTACTGGCATGTAAGTTCCTCACGAGACCTGTAATAACTGCCCTGGAATTACAAAAGGCAGATTTAATGCTTCTGCAGTTTTGTCAAAAGTTTGAACAGCTCTATGGTAAACTGAAAGTCAAACCAAACATGCACCTTCATGGGCATTTAAAAGAATGTGTATTAGACTATGGGCCAATTTAGAATTTTTGGTGTTTTAGCTTTGAACGTTTCAACGGTATCCTTAGTAGTTTCAAGACCAATAACAGGTGCATAGAAATTCAGCTGATGAGAAAGCTACTGTCAGATCACTTCATTTCGAGTACGTCGTTGCCTAATGAGTTCGAAGAAGACTTCCTCCAATTTTCTCACGCCATCTCATGAACACTGCTGAGAACATCACAGATATTGTCAAGCTAGGACCTAAACTGATGAATGCTGCACTTTCTTCTAACTTGTTGGACATTGACTGGAAAAGGCTGGAATCAGAAGTTCATCTACCTCGTTTCCACAAAGTTAGGACGTTGGATTCAGATGACCTTTCTTCTCTTCTTTCTGTGTACAAGTTGATGTATGGAGAAGCCATCACAAGCATTGGTGCTCTTGCAAAAACTGTGCGACGGTTTGGGAGCATAGTCATTGGTCCAGAAAAATTTGGCTCCAAGCATGAATGTAGGTCACTCAAGTCTGCAAGAATAATTGCATCCTGGACAGACAGTCATGGCTTAATCAGTCCTTGTGCTGGACTGCGACCAGGAAAAGTGGATTGCTTTGTTCAACATACATTGAAGATCGGATGTCAAAGTCAACAACATGTATTTGCTCTTGTAGACTGGTATGTTGAGGATGACAACAAGGACAAGTATGGCAAGCCTGTTGAACTTTGGAGAAAAGCATTTATTCCCGGAGGCCCATCACGGTTTCTTCCAGTGGCAAGAATTTTTTCCAAATTTGTTGTTGCATCTACTTTCGAAGACAAAGCTGTCATAATTCCTTTAAATCGCACATTTTCGTAGAGGTCTTGTTTGTTTGCAGACATGAGAAGGAAAAAAATTGTAGAATAGTAGATACACTGTAGTAAGCTATTTATAAATTATGATACATAGTTTGATTTGTGTAAGGAAATTGATTGCTATTTATTAAAACGCAAGATAAAAACAACAAAATGATTTGCAAAATTTGGATCCATCATCTGGTTTGATATGGTATATTAGCCACCAGGATTTTTTTTTTAAGTTAAGCCGGTGTGCAGCACCTCTTTTCCTACGCGTTTCGTGTGACTAGCGCACATTTCATCACGGAGTTTTGCAATACTATGTACTTATTGACTAAGTGGGAGGGCCGGATGGGAAAATATTTGGCTCGAGGTCATGGTGTACGGACCGAGCGCAGCGAGGTCCGTGCGCCATGACCGAGAGCGAAATATTTTCCCATCCGGCCCGACCTAACTTAGTCAATAAGTATTTTATCATATGACCAATTTTACTTTGAAATTTTAACGCGCGAGGCCGTCCGCTTTGTAGTAGGGCCGTACGGCTTTTTCTGGCCCCCGCTCGCGCAAATGCGTACGGCCCTCATACGGGACTTTCATCAATGGTTTTGCAAAGAAAAGGTTCGCAGGGCCGTACGGGTCATATGATTAAATCAAGTATGCCTGAATATAGAGCAGTTTTCAATTGAGTGTCGAAAGTAATTACACAATTGCTTTGGTTTTGCATTGCTACGCTTTGTGATTGGCTAAAAAATCTCGCGCCACTTTCTCGACCAATCAGAAGTAAAACCAATCGTGACTTGCTCGCACGCGTTTTCCCGCGCTTGGCGCCGCCGACATGTAATTGCTTCGAGCTCTGATTGGTTCATTGGATTGTTTACGACTGCTGTGATTGGTCAGGGTAATTACTTTGCTTTTGGTTTTACGACACTCAATTGAAAACTGCTCTATATACCTAAAAACAAACTGAATTTTACATTTCATGAAAAACACACCTACATGTACGGATCTGCGTATACAAACTATGCATCTGGGAAACAGGCGGAAAATTTTGAAAGGCGTGACATATTTTGAGACTGATATAATTATTTGGGGCCCACAGTTTTAGCTAAAACTACTCAAGTATTTTGCAGAGGTAGTACTCAGTGGCTTAAGTTTAAAAAAATAAAAAATTCTGAACTTTAAGAAGCTAAGTATAAATGCTTCACGAAAAAAAAAATGAGGGTGCAGTTATACATAAATAACCAACCGAGGCCACTGGCTGGACACCAAAAAAAAATTGTCTGCAGGAAGATGCAGCCGGAAAATAATTGTTTGCACAGACAACGACAAAAAAAATTGTTTGTCTTGAAAAAAAAAATCATCCCACCCCCGCTCCAAATAAATAATGGTCCGTCCATTAGGATAAGATACCTACCTAGTTGCCGTTGCTACACACGGAGAGATAGATTTAACACTTCTTTCGGTAATTCAGTAAAAAGTAACAAGTGAATTATATTCTTCTTTATCCTGTCCTATACGCATCTCAAATTACGCGTAAAGGCTCGTAAAGAAGCGTAAGGGGTTTACAGCAAACCCGATGAAAATAAGACGGTAATTAGTTCTTGAGCTTACAGAAAGATAAATGTATCAAATCGTTCGCTAATTCAGTAAAAAGTAAGTAGTGAACTATATTTCTCTTTATCCTATCGTATACGAATCTTTAACGTCCTTTAAATAGCCTTTACGCGTTTTCAGAGTTTACGCGTCTTTACGCAACGCGCAATCTGTCCGTAAAGAAAGAGCGTCATATTTACGGTTCTTTACGCAAGAGCTTAAGATACGTAAATTCTTGATTTCATGCTGTGCAGAGAGAACCGTTAAGCGCATCACATTCAACCCTTCTGAGGCCAATCCCGGCGAGACACTGTACGTCTCGGTGCCCAAGCTGGGCGAGCATGGTGTCCTTGTGTCCGGCTCGCTTGCACTTGTGTTTAACATCAACCTAGCCGGGGGCCATGCTAACAACTTTCTCGTGCAAAATATTTCTAGGGCCCTGGTGGACAGGCTCGTTGTTAAGTTTGGCACCACCACCGTCGAGGACACAGTTGGGTACGACATCTATAAGATATTCGAAGACCTTTTCAAATCAACCGATGAGCGGGACAACATGCTTATGGAGGGCATCCAGAGTGTGGATTTGTGTAAGATCCGCTCTGTTGCTGGCGACAAGAAGACTTCCGGCGTGGATGCAGAGAACAAGCTTGAGTCAATATACAAGAATAAGTATCGCATCAAACTGGATCACCAAATCTTAACTGATCGCGGAATCATGTACCCTCAGGCCTTATACAGTAATCTGGTCTTCGAACTAACCCTAGCCCCCGCAAGCCAAGTTGTCCGAGGGTCAGACACAAGCAAGCTCGTGTACAAGTTGGAAAACATCCAGCTGGAGTACGAGACGATCAGAAGTAAGGAGCTGGCCGACGAAGCAACAAGCACTTATACTAGCGGCAAGGGGTTCGCCTATGACTTCGTAATGCGAGATCGGGTGCATCCCTTCTCAAAAAGCGGGGACACTCGGATGAATCTTCGGGTAAACCCACAGCGCAGGTCTCTCAAGGGCATCCTCTTGCTGTTCATCAACCCCTATACTGCGGGTGCAAGGGACTCTGAGAACTTTTTCAATCCCGACATCACCAAAGTGAAGGTAACCGTAAATGGGGTTCCAAACAGGGTCTACAACGAGGATATCACCGGCACTGACATGTGGAGTGAAATCTCCCGACACTTTCACACGCGGGGCAGGCCCAACATGAACCTGACCAAATATCTCACAGGCAACAAGTTTGGTCTCTGGATTGACCTGAGGTCCATGGCTGACCCAGCTCTGCACGGCAACGGCCAACGGCTCGTCAACACACAGGATGGCGTGCAACTCGAGATTGAACGAAACGGCACAGGCTCGGGAAATGCAAACTGCCACATCTTCACCATCTCAGACTCACAGTTGAACATCATTAGCAGGCAGCTGGAATCTGTACAGTACTAAGACACCATATATATATACCATGGCTACAAGCAAGATCAACTTCTATGATAAGCCTACTCCCCTGCCATCTACCAGACCCTTATCATACAATGAAATACAAAGACTTCTTGCAAAGGCGCCCTCCCCACCCACACATGAACCAATTGTTTGCAAACCAACTAATATAGGCGTTGGCTATGGACCCAAGAAAGTTGCCATTCAATGCACTAATCGTGGGTCCCACCAGGCCATTGTCATACAATGAAATACAAAGACTTCTGACAAAAGGCGCCCTCCCCATCCACACATGAACCAATTGTTTGCAAACCAACTAATATAGGCGTTGGCTATGGACCCAAGAAAGCTGCCATTCAATGCACTAATCGTGGGCCCCACTAACTCTGGCAAGACACAGTATCTTCTAAACCAACTGCGCGGCCCCTTTAGGGGTTGTTTTGATTACATCGTTTTATTCTGCCCCACATTTGTCAAGAACAAGACATACAATGGCTTCGTGGACCGCGATCCTCATATCTTTGTGATTATCTGCCAACAGCATGAGATCGAAGACTGGTTGTAGCAGGCGGGCTTCTTTTTCACAGGCGCCAACACTTTATTCATTCTCGATGACTGCGCCGCCTCCAAAGATGTCAAAGGCCGCACGAGCCAGCTGGTCAATCTGGGGTTCAGCGCAAGGCATGACGGCATATCCGTGTGGGTCTTGACACAGCAGATTACCAGCATTGCCAAGCCATATCGTGACAACATTGCAGCGATCGTGCTCTTTTACACACCCTCCAGCAAGACAACTAAGGCCATCTTCGAAGACTATGCCGGCGAGCTCTCCCACGAGGAGTACAAAGAGTTTATCGCAAGACTCAAAACCCGTAAGTTTTCCCACCTGGTTTTCTCTCTTAGGCACCCGTATGGAATTGAGTACAAGGTTTAAACACAAATATATACCATGGATGCACCAACCAGCCTACACAAGCTCACGGTGCTTTCACAGCCTTTGGATGAATTACACAAACATACACTTGATGCGCAAAACAAAATTATCAAAGCCGCTAGTGAGGCAGATATGCGCCTTATGCTTCTCAACAGATATCCCTTGCGATTGAATTCTATGCCAGACACCATGGCGGGGCTTATACGTGAGATTGAAACTCTTTTACCAGACGTCAAGAGAATTATCGAAAATTAAAAAACACACATATATACCCCTGATGATGGCACAAGCAGCTGAAGACCAGGTCGACTTGAGCGAAGTAATGCAGATGCTGGGGGCCACCCCTGATACCGCACCTCCCACAGGTCTCGTGTGTGACGATGGCATTCCTGCCAAACGTGAGAAGCTGGCAATCCTTGTTTCAACCGGCAAGGCCAAAGAATCTATCGGCGTTCAGCTTACACACGATCATGTCAAGCGCCTTTCAGACAAGGACGTTGACAAGTACTTCAAAAGGTACGAGGCCTATGTCGGCAACAAGACAACAGAATCCCTAGTTGATTCAGCCATAATGCTCTTGTCCAAAGGAGTTGGCATGGTGGTCGACCTTGATGATGTCAAGGAATTACAGAAAGAACTCAAAAATGATTACATCATCTACCAGGAGCTGTCAAATCTTGCTGGAGGTCTTGCCCTGAGATGCGGACGATGGCTGGCGCTTGCCAATGCTGCTCTCATCACAACAAAACACGTCAAGTTTGAACGAGAGCCTGATCACAAGCCTGACTTAATAGAATTGGAACCACAATCAACACATCCAAGCAGAGACAGTGAAGGTTATCCACTTGAGGGCTTTGATGAAGTTGGGCTGGGACCTTGTAGGAACCTGGCTGGAACCTGGGCGGAACCTGGGCGGAACCTAGGTGAAACCTGTCAGCACACTTGTCAAATTTTCAAAGCATATATATATACCCACTATGGCCACACCACTCGAGGCGATCCCTGAAGAAACTCAAACTCCAACGCCAACTCCAACACCTGCACGTGTTACCTCTGAGGCCCCGAAAACAAAGCCTGCAACAGAAAAGAACCCCGGCCGTGTTGCTTCTGGCAAAAGGCTAGCAGAGCGCAACCGCCTGGCCCGTGAAGCAAAGAAAAAGGCCGAAGCACAAAAGTCCGCACCCTCAACAAGTGACACCAGTGCTGCAAACCAACCCTCAACAAGTGACACAACAAGTGACACAACAAGTGACACCAACAGCAACTCAATCTTTTATATTCTGGGGGTTGGAGGGTTGATTGTCTCTGTTATGGGTGTGTATTACCAACGCGAAGCCATAATGCAAAAGCTTGGCCACAAACCAAATACACCACCACCAGCAAACACACCGACCCCACCATCTGAACAACCCCCATCTCGAGTTCCGGTAAGACAAGGAATCAAAAAAATGGAATAAAAAAATAAACACATATGTATACCCCTATGGAAGCCAAACTCTCAAAGATCTATTACAGTCCTAAAGGCTACTGGAAAGGCCTTGCTGCTGTCAAAAAGCTAGCTGCAGCAGCCAAGGTCTTTGAAGAGGCGGCAAAGAAATGGCTCGTCAAACAAGCTCTTTGGCAAGTATATCTCCCAGCGCCACGCCATATCCCTCGACCCAAGTTTGATGTTCAAACTCCTAATGCAGTACATCAAGCAGATCTACTTTTTTTGCCACACGACAAACTGCCTCATGGGCGAAAGGTTTACAAATATGCTTTGACAGTTGTTGATGTGGCTAGCCGTTACAAAGCAGCAGAGCCCTTGACTTCGAAAGAGTCTGATGAAGTTTCAAAGGCGTTGGCTCGGGTATATAGGCGTGGGCCTTTGAAATGGCCACAACTGTTACAAGTCGACCCGGGGACAGAGTTTATGGGAGCTGTGACTAAAGAGACTGAGGCTCATAAAACAACCATTCGCCGTGGGCGTGTTGATATCCACAGAGACCAAGGGATTGTTGAAAGATTCAACAGAACCCTGGCTGAACGATTGTTTGGTTACCAGTACGCAATTGAAATGAATCTGCCCTCTGGCCGTTCGACTGCTTGGGTTAAAAGATTGCCAGATGTTATCTCGGCCTTTAACAATGAAGTGACTCAACTCACTGGCAAGAAGCCTGCGCAAGCGATTAAAGAGAAAGCTACCTCGGCCAAGCCAGCGACCCCATATGCTAGGCCTGTTGGGGTGAATGAAAAGAAGCTCCCTCATGGAGTCCACGTGAGATATCTGTATTACTCCGGTGAGCTTGAAGGTGGTAGTCGACGGGCAACTGATCCGATCTGGTCTTTGAAGGTCTACCAAATACAAAGGATTGTAACAAAGCCAGATGCACCTATCGTCTTTTATCTATACGATGGGCCCAAGCGCGGGTTTGTCCGTGAGGAGTTGATGGTTGTACCGCCGGGCACTCAGTTGCCTCCGATGTCTTTGTGACCATATGCAAGCGTATGGACGCCATCGTCTTTTATCCAGCGCTTTGAATCAAAGGGCGAGAGTGTTATCTTGGTGATGTGCTCACCGAAGATTTGGTGGCCTTTGCTTCGGAGCCTGTCCATCCCATGCTTGAAGGTTAGCCGGCCAAAGAGAGCTTCATTGTAATTCTGGTGGGTAATCTCTTTCTTTGTGACAACCTTGGTGGTGCCCTTTGCTTTCTTGATGTTTTTGTCGTCCTCTAGTAAGATAGAGTACATCTTCGAGCGGAGACACACAGACTCTTAGATCGGCTTACCTGCGCACTCGTCCTTCATCTTACCGATGACCTTCTTGTTAAGATGGCTGTGGAGTGGATGGTCATTGGGATAATCACTTGTGTCGTATAGTTCATCCCGAAGGTTCTCCATGTCTTTGTAAACATCATCCGTTTTGATCTCGAGGAGCAGAGAGTCTGTGTCTGTGTAAAGTAGGTCTGCGCGTGGACCATATTTCAGCTTGAGATGTTTGTAATAGAAGTCATACATCAGTGTTTTGGAAAGATCAAGGATGCACATGCCTGTGTAGACTGGGCAGTTGAAGAGGATTTTCTCCCTGTGCATCTGGATCCCCGCCATGTCAGCTCCAAAGACTGTTGCTCTGGAAAACAGCGGGCTTGCAATAAGCTTTCTAATCTTGTCTTGCTCGTGCGATCGGACAAGCTTCATGTCGATTCGATTTCTGAGGTTCTCCATTGTCTTACCGAAGACTGAGTTGTTCATGAGCTTGAAGAAATTCTTCTCAAAATCGGAAGTGGCCTTCTTTCTGAGCTCGGTGTTCAGGGAGATGTATGGCTCCATCCAAGCCCTCTGCTCGAACTTGAGCATTTTGTGGATTTTCGTCAACTTCATTCCCAGATCCAGGTACTGCTGGAGATTTCTGTAATGCAACACATACCGAGATTTCTTGTTTAGGGTAAGGAGCAGCTTCTCTGTCTTGTCTTCTGGCTGTCCCTCTACCAAGGCCCTTTGATATGGAGACATCCATGCCTTAGGAACGACCTGACTTTCTGGAGCAAGAGGATAAGCGTTGTGCTCATCGTGCAGCTCCTCGGGGTACTCAAGATCAACCTCTAGGATGTAACCGATCTTTCTGTTTGACCTCCACTTCCTGATCTGGTGTTGAGTTGGAAAGACAGGGCACCATGCGAAGTTGCCAACTGGGAGAGGCTGACTCATGGCCCATCCATAGAGATTGTTCGCGTCTAGATACATGATGTAACTTGACTCTTCGTTGGGGTTGTGATCGTGAAGATAGGGGTTGTTAGCCTTGCAGTACCGCCTGCTCTCCATGGATATACCACCTCGCAAGCCTCTTTCAACAAAGAGATGCATGTCAACATCTGTGAGCAGCTCCAGGTTGATGCCCGTATACCTGAGAAGAGCGTCCCATGAGAGGCCAGGACTTGTGTAATAATGTGCCGGGTCAAGTTTGTAATGTTGCAGACATGTTTTTCTGAAGTTCTCGAAAACATCGGCCAGAAGAAGCACATCTGTCATGAGGTAGAGATCTTGGTAATCTCCAAGCGTCTTGCATCCAAATACCTCCCACACTTTTTGCGCGTGGGCGTATTCCTTATCTCAGATGCCTTCCTTCTTGAGCTCGCTGTAGAAGGCATCCTTCGGCGGGAGAGAGGTCTCCTCGAATCGAGCCCATCAGTCCATGTATTCGTATGGGTAAATGGGTAAATCTTTTTGCAGGAGAAGGTTGCGTTTGGCTTGGTTCTTCTCATAGCTTGCCGTGATTGTGAAGGAATCTGGCTTGTTTGCTTCAACCAGGGCAGAGGCTTGACTGCATGAACTGTAAGCTGTCAATGAACCTTAGCTTGCCGAGGGAGAAAGAGATGTATTTCTCCATGTTGTTGGGATGCATGTCAAATCAGATTGAATGCCTGCAATTCCGCCCATAATGTGGTGCGCATCATAACCCCTCAAGTTGTGAAAGATTACGGGGACTATTTCCGATTTCGGGTTGGTTCGGAAATAGTTGATGTTGCAAAAACTGTGAGCCGCGCCCCGATATTTACCTGTGATGTGACAATGATCTTTAACTGCGTCTCGAACAGAGTCTTGTATTAGAGATCCCCCGCAGAAAAGGCAGTCGACCTGCTCGAATAAATTGTCTGTGATGGGCTTCCACTTGTTTCTTGGCCCAACAAATGGGAACTCTTTTAATTCACCATCCTCGCCCTGGTCGAAGTTTTGAATGCCTTTTGGTAACATTTGTTGGTGAAACGATGAACAAAGCCCGCGTATTCTCCGGTGTTTGGATCATAGACCGCAACGGCGTCCCTGTGGTTCCTCTTGGTGAGAGACTTGTTACAGATGTGGCAGTCAGTTGCACAGTTGAATTCAATCCATTCCTCTCTCGTCATTGAATAAGGCTTCTTGTGTTGTAGTTCGTCTCTGATCACTCCTTCCAGCTGTTGAAGGCTGTTAAGAAAAACCGGCACCGCGTCCTCTCCTCTGTATAGGTAAGGGCCCTTTGTCTCCCCATCAGAGCGAACAGCTAACATGCAGAACCCACAGGGTTTGTGTACGGATGTCGCAGTGGTGCTGCTCTGTTGGGGATCTGGTATGCATCCATGGACTTTTTCGACAATGCTTTCGAAGTCAGCATAAATAACCCAAGGCTTCTTCATCTGGTTCTGAAAGTTCTCAAAGTGGAGGAAGTTTTCACCTTCTTTGGGCATTTCAACTCGTGCCGGCCTGCCTTTGACTCCCCTGCAATAGAAGAGATGGTCGGTGAGAACTCTTTCTGAAGAGAAGGGTTGGAGACACCTATCACAGTGATGCATGCGACGTCCAACGTTGAACTCACTATGTAGAAGTCTGCTGATGCTCTTGATGTAACAATAATGCGAAGTGTGTATGTCTGTGAGCAACATCAGATTAATCCTTCGCAGATTGGGATCCCCTTGCTCACTGACTCTGATTACAACCACCTTGTTGTTTTTCCAGCCATAAACGTTGATTGCAAGGTTGTTTTGACGTTCAACCTTAGAAATCTGACTCAATGGCGTTGGAAAATCAACTCCAGTGCAGTCTAGGCCATCATCAATGGGATAACTTCCTGGTCTGTCTGAATGCGCCTCGGCAGGGAACAATGCCGATCGCAGTGCCCAACGTAGACACTGATTGTCTCTGTTCTTTACATTGATGATTGCCTGCTTAGACCTGAGTTTTGATGGTGTTGGGATAAATGTGCCGCCTCGTATAGGCTTGTACACCCCGAATTCAAGGTAAACAGTTTTGATTTTATCAACCACCCAACCAGAACCCAATTGCTGCCATCTAGCAATCTCTTCCTTAAAGCCATTCACAATGTCTTCTAGGAAGCCTTCCTCTCGCAGCTTATAGATATGTGTCACAATCAGTGGTTTAACGTTCCAAAAGAAGTGATTCATTTCTCGATTGTTATCACCTGCCATTGAAAAGTGAACATCGAATGACAAAGTGACCTTCACCCCGCCAAGCTCTGTGACTTCGCGTGCAATTCTCTGGAGAATGGCCGCCTTATTAGTTATGAAGAATGAATTCAGGTCCTTGATTTGGTAATCATCAGGGACATTCATCTTATAACCATGCAGCGAATTGCCGAAGTAATCGTGGTTCCTTGGATTGAAGTCAAGTCGTTGAGCCTCCATGTTATATACAGGGATTTCATTTTCTCCAATTGCTGGTCTCGCATCGGGCCTCTGTGCGGTTGCCATGTGGGTTGGTATATGCGGGGGTGTGGTTTCTTCAATTGGTGGTCTCGTGCCGGGACCAGCATTCACAAGCACTGAGTAGTATAGGGGCTTGGTGTATCCGGGACCACCTCCAAACGCCCGAATAACCGCTTATTTTGAGAACTCCCGAACACCTGAGTTGCCGTGCCCCCAGGGCGAATGCAATGAGCCCTGGGGGCACGGTAACTCAGGTGTTCGGGAGTTCCCAAAATAAGCGGTTATTCGGGCGTTTGGAGGTGGTCCCGATCACCAAGCCCCTATACTACTGTGAATAATTGCATAATCAAGAATTTGATATGAATGTGATAAAAGGCCACCATTTCTTTTTAACAAACTCGCATGTGGCATCGATCCTTTGTTTGTACTATACACGAGCACGCATTCTATTTACATTTTTTGTAGAAGCCTATAAAAAAATTGATCGGACATTGTCATTCGCCTTGTCCAAGTTATGTTTCATAAAAATCAATTAGTTGTTTTTCTGAATGTTGCTTTGATTGAATTATAACTGGTCACTGAACATTTTAAGGACTTTTAAAACAAACAACGCGCGGGTTTCAGCCGACTAAACACAATTTTTACCTTCACAAAAATGTTTAATGGCCTTTCCTTGGATTTTTATTCCAAAACGATGCCTGTTTGTTTTCGCCATTGGAGTATTCTTGGTTTTCACTGTCACGCCATAAAATTTTAAAATCGAAACGAATTAGTGAAAGAAGCCAATAATTTGTAATGTTATAAAAGAGTAACAAATAAACAACTTCGCTAAGTCTCAGATCTGTGCAGTATCCCGTTGTTGAATTATTCGCCGAAGCATTCGACTCAAATTTACAGAGCTTTGTATGGAAACGCCATCCCTGAGGGACACCAAGATATAATTTTTTAGCATCGAAACTATTTAGTGAAAGAAGCCAATAATTTGTAATGTTATAAAAGAGTAACGAATAAACAACTTCACTAAGTCTCAGATCTGTGCCCTATCCCGTTGTTAAATTATTCGCCGAAGCACTCGACTCAAATTTACAGAGCTTTGTATGGAAACGTAGACTGCGAGCAGTCTCTCTTTTTCCGCTAAAGTCAGTAGGGACGAACGCAAAAAAAATAGCTTCATGAGCGAGCGGCGAAGCCGCGAGCCGCGAGTAGCGCGGGCACCGGCAGGCGAGAAAAAGAGAGACTGCCCTGGGATCATACAGCAATTCAGAAGCCCGGCACACCGGTGACGTAGTATTCTGATTGGTAGGTTTACAAAGCGATGACGCGTATCTGTCATCGACATTTCTTAGCGTCATGCAAGGCCCAGCGAAAATAAAACTAATTGTAAGAAACCATTGACGGTGGATAATTTCAAACTATTAGATCCGACTACCTAAGAGATTCAGAGAGAGTGAAAAACCTTACATTGTTGGTAAACTTCTACTAGAAAATGGCTACACGAGCACAGCAAGAGGTCAAACAAAACTGAAGAAAGCCGCCGATTGAACAGAGCTCCAGAACTGAAGAAAGCCGCCGAGTTGAAGAAACCAGAGTTGAAGAAAACCGCCGAGAATACAGCATAATTTCAAAATGACCTCCAAATCGAAGCTTGCTCTAAGCCTACATGCAATGTTAAAGGTTTCACTGCAGAGCTATTCTAACAAATGCCACGATGGCATAATAAAGAACATCTCTATGAAACAGACGCCCCGGCAAAGAGGTCAAAACTAGCAGAAAGCTTAAAAACACAAATGACCTCGAGACTATAGTCTATCATTTTGCGAGTTTAGAAGGCTTTTAATTCAGTCATCTCGAATTCTCCATATACCCACTACAAATACATGAAGCATCATTTTGCGAGCTTAAATAAAACATTGCTAAAACCCTCGCGAGGGAGTCGTGTAGGCCTGTCACTCTTTATTACACCAAAATGGGCGGAGGTGTCAACGTGTGTCAAAAGGTGAACTGTCAAAGGGCTTCTGAACTGCTGTATGATCCCAGGGCAGTCTCTCTTTTTCTCGCCTGCCGGTGCCCGCGCTACTCGCGGCTCGCTCATCACGCTATTTTTTTGCGTTCGTCCCTTCTAACTTTAGCGGAAAAAGAGAGACTGCTCGCAGTCTAATTGAAACGCCATCTTGGTGCCCCTCCGAGGGGCACCAAGATGGCCGCCGGAAATCAATAAAAACATCTGGACTTCACTTTCGCTCAGAAAGCGATTACTTTTCTCTCGTGAACTACTATTCGTTCGCATAAACTGCCTTCCTAATACTTTAACTGCCCAAAGTGCTAAAAATCACGAGGAGAGGCCCTTGTTACATAGGAAAAAGCTTTGTCACGGACGCCATGTTGGTGTCACGTAGGGTGAAAAGCCAGAGATTCAAAATGCTGTATTTTCAAAACGAAAGACGCTACCGGGTTGGAGACTTGTGAAAAGGTTTATTTTTAAGTCATCTTCAACCTGGTGGACATATAAATTCAGAAAGCATTATGATTTATGATTTTCGAATTTGATGACGTCACGTGAAAACCAAGAATAGTCTGAATTTCAGTTTAAAAATAAAGTTTTTATTCATTTAACAACTGCTGGGAAAAGTGGACCTGCAAAGTTCCTTCGAAATGAGTGACAAACTTCAGGAATATTTTCCGGTTACCTTAGCTGTGACTCGGGATAAAAGACGTCAACGATATTACAAATTAAAATTCTGTTAGTATGAACCACTGAGCAAATAAGAAAGTAAAACTGTGGCCGTGGAGACATGCTGAGGCTACAAATTGAAGCCAAGATCTTGTTATATTTGGCACGAAAATGACGAAGAAAACGAATTGTGAATATTTTGATTTACCCACGGAAATATCGACTTTGGATCTCCTTTCCCTTCTTAGATTACAACCAAACTTCAATGAAAACAAGTAAGCCAGTGGTGTTTACCGTATTAAAAAGAGGCATCGTTAAATAAAATAAAAAAGCGAGGAAATGTTTTTGTGAAGTCGGACGCTGAAACTCGCGTTGTTTGTTAACACGCGAAAATGAGCCTTTCTCTGAAACTATTTTGGTGAAATAATCCAATAAAAGCAACCTACAGAAAAGGATCTAATCGATTCGTTTATGAAACATAAATGTGACAAGGCGAATAAAGATGTCCATAGAAATTTATACAAAAAATACTAAATACAAAGCGTGTAAACGGCGGCAGCTTCCAAGCAAGGCATCGATCCGCTCTTCGAAATCATTTACTGAAAAAAAAATGACCTTGGGTGGAATGTAAGTGTATGGTTAACGCATTTTGGCCTTAGCTACAATTCTTATTGATTCCCTTTATGTTCTCCAGTAGGTCATTAAGTTTTTTGACGTCGCATGCGGAGTCAGCCAAACTTTCTGTTCTTTTGTTTGACAAAGGAGATACCCGCGATTTATATACACTTATACTAAAAAGAAATGGTGGCCTTTTATCACAAAGTTCAATAAATTAATTAAGGTGACATCACTAGAAAAGTGTGTTTTATTTATTCACTTTCTAAAAATAAAATAATACAAGTCTACTGGATGAAAACTAACTACGTAAGAAACTTGCACGCGGCCCATCGAAAAACGAAAATTCAATCACTTTTCCAGAAATTGTACTTACACTTTGGCTCTAAATAACCTCTAACCTGTCAGTATAGAGTTTCTTGGTAGCTGACCTCAACAGAACTGATATCCATTTCCCTTGGAAAGAAGTTGCACCTGACAAAGTCCTTCCCAACGCACAAAAGCTTATAGAAAACAAGTCCATGCAAGCATGCATGCGAGCCGGTTTTAGCATTTTTAACTCCTTACCGTGTTGAAATCCTTAAAAAGTGACTTTCCCAGAAGAGCATCCTTCTATTCTTTAGCTACCGAAAACATAACAACTTTGAATTCTACAGTATGCAACTATTTTCATGTCTGAAAAGTTTGGATGGGCTGGCCATCGATCGAGCAAAGCGACTTCAAACTTTTAGAATCGACGCTTACAAGAGATTGGAGTGGATGGTTGATTGGCATCTGTCCGGTAAGTTGAATTGTCCAGCCCCCTTTTTACCGCTTCAGTTGCAACAGTTTGTGTTTTAAGACAGATGGAGATCTATGTATCCAGCCGCTGTGGTACTATATAACTTTCTTTGCTCAAACAGGACCATTTTACTTCCTTTTTCACACGCGAAATTACCACCGCGATGGTCGCCATTTTTTTAATTTGCTGACTCCGCCTGGCCTGACGCGCTGATTCATTAAAGTGAGTCTTCCGGAAGTCAACCAGCTCACCGGAAAATGTTTCCGCATTGGTCCGCATTGTTACTAAAAATAACTTTTTTTGCAATTAAGATATCCCAAACCCATTACTGGGAGACTCCCTCTCTGTCCAATTATTTTCTCTTGATATTATAACGTTAACGATCTTCCTTTCCTTAGCTGTTTTCAAATCAAAGATGGCGAAATGAGTTTGCAGGTTGCTGTGAAAACTTAGGTTTGTTTCTTGTTTTCAACCAGGGTGTTTACCAAACAAGGAACAGGTGGAATTGGTTAAATAAAGTATAAAGTAACATAAATGAGCAATGTTTGTCTGCCACTTTAGGGTCAAACATTCACAAAATAAATTCCTTCTGACAAAGACGAATTAATAACAAGACTGACTTGATGTTTAACAAAAGATAACAGACATGAAACGGGCGATTTCGCCCCTACTCGCTTGTTATACAACAAAGAAACGTCACCAATACTTTTAACTTACCGGTCTCACCAGCGACTGCCAGAAAAATCTGGAATAATATCACACAATGATGCAAACTCATGGCGGAAATAAACGGTCCGAACGGTCAAACTAACAATTTTTTGTAGTCAAACGGTTCCTTTCAAGCGACCTCTTCCATTCACACGGAAAACAGATTACTAATGGAGGTTTTGGAGAGTGAGGATATCTATGTTGATGTCGAATTTCTTTGTACCAGTCTTCGTAATTTTAAAACACTTAATTGACTTTAAACTGCATTTTATTACCCCTTCTCCTTAATTTGTATATATATATATTTTTGTTTTTCATATTTATTTTTATTTCTATTATTAATTGATTTATTTGTTGTTGTTGTTACAGTAACTAATCATAAATTATCCATTCCTTATTTTCGTATTTATTGTTATCTGTCAATTATTTTATAGTGAGCTCCTGTAATTGTTTAGTGTGCAGCAACCCGCCACGATTAACTTTAGTTATTTGCGGGTTGGTAATATAATTTGTTTTATTATTTGTAAATAAATTGTTGTTGTTGTTGTTTGTTGTTGTTTGTTTGTAAGACAAAAGATTCCCTGGACCTCGACTAGATTGACCTGTTGTTTCAATGACCTGCGACCTGCTCTAACTTCGCTTGTATCCAAACGCACATATAAATGGAATTATTGCTTCTAGAAAGGAACGAATACCTTAAAGGTTTTTTAGGTTACGGGGACGGGGACATGTTAAGCTAATTATTGTCAAATACTGTTTCCACGGCTACAATTTTTGACATTTTGACCAAAACCGTGGCCTTGGAAGCAAGTTATTTTTAACCGTTCACTTTTAGTTAGCTTTCAAGATTATAGCGATAGCCCCTCTTTTTACTTAAGTCGAATAGGCGAACGAATGCGCGTGGCCTAGAATCAAAATAGATCGAGGCAAGTGCCAATTGATAAGAAGATTGTTTAAAACTTAAGTCGCAGACGGTTTTTCAGTGTCTACGCTTTTCATACCTTCCCGGTGGGCTTTGGAGGGATACCTTTTTGCAGTCTAATGTTGATAAATATAGAATACTTGCGGCGGCTAAAAGAGAGTTTTTTTGCGGGAAAAATAAACCTCCCACAGGCGATGCGTTTGCTATGAAACATGGTATATATACAAAAGCAATTTTCGCGGCAAGTATTAAATTTCAAACGTATACTTCGCTTTTCGATGACTAAAATTAGCTTTTTATTTTACGTCATTTAATTCTCGTTCCAGTCAACGTTAATTGTTTCTTTAATAAGTATTTAAATGTATCTTGTCCAATTCAAAACTTCTAGTCTTTATGAAACGGTGTTTCGGATAAAATTTTCGATTCTATGTTGGGCAAAATAAAACATTGTAAAAGGCCCGCTGCGGAGCCCCATACTAGAACCTATAGACCCTATTCACAAATGGCGGCCGATTTATTATTCTTTTATATTCATGCTAATAAGAATAATAATCGGCCGCCATTTGTGAATAGGGTCTATGCCCGTCATTTTTCATGGTCATGGCTAGCGGAATGTTTCGCGGGCGCGTCGGTCCGTGTGCCGCGCGCCGCCGATGGACAGGGCTAGCTCGCGGGCGCGTATGACGTCGCAAAACATGCACGTATGACGCGACACAACATCCGGGATTTTAGCAATTTTGAAACCAAAGCGAGGCTTTCATTTTGTTTTTTCTGCGGCTACACGGTCGAATGTCACGAAAGTTCGGCAAACAGTTTGATGTTTTGCTGTATTAAGCGGAGAAAACCATTTCGAATTACAGTCGTTATTTCCCTGCATTTTTTCGTGGTTTGCTACTCACTGAAGACAGGATACTAATTAAGGGATACCCAGAAGGCAATATAGTGGAAAGAAAAGAGATTTCAGGGATAAAATCTTGCTTCCAGGAACTTCATACTTCGTCGCTTGAAATGTTCATGGTCGATTTTGTCGTCAAACCTCTCCCAGACTTCACTTCACTTGCCATATGATAAAAAGCGGTCAAGTCCCAACTTTTTTGAGAAAAGGATTGATCTTACCTTGTAGTTGTTGAACGAGGCGGCAGAAAAGGGTCGTCCTCAGGCTGTGCTTGCTGGATGCTGGATACTATTGTGACGTTTCAAGATGGCGCAGAAATGGTACATATACGTTTTTTCTCGATTCTTTCCGCTTGGAACAAATGTCACAGGACACCCACCACCAGATTAGGAAACGTCTCCTTCGTCGACGCAATAATTCCACCATGCCTTGAATACCAACAAATGGCTCCAATGCTGCTTTACAGTGCTTTCCTAGTCCCCCCCCGACCCCAATGACTGTTCTGTTTTCTGCATTTTAAGCGGTTGGATATCATAATGCCCACCGAAAGCACATGTTCAAACCAAGTCCGTTCCACAGCAAAGCATTCAAAGAATTTTCCACATCCCACGAACTTTCTTCTTGTCCCTGGCTATCGATTATTGCACGCTTGTACGCGTCATTCAAGTAAATAAGGTCTTCATAAGCCTCCTCGCCATGGGGACTCAAGGCCTGCTTACCCCTCCTGCTCACGTTTCCAAAATAACTAGGTATAAAAATAGATGACAGAATTTTTAACTGAACATGAGTTATGATTTATTTGATTTTGTATTCCACAACAATAACATCGTAAACAAAAACCCTGATATAGCCCTGGTCAGGGGAACACACTGGTAATAACAATGCAAGTATGTATGCATTAAAACAAACAAAGCACTTTATTTCCCTATCACCCTTTTTTTCACAAAAAAAAAACCTGGTTTAACCCTGGTTTGGGGAAGATACAATACTCGACAAAAGTATTAGCACACTTAAGATAAATCAAAGGGCTCTTAAAGCCATCTCGTTAATGCGAGAGAATGTAAGGTTAATAAAACAACAACAACAACAAGAATTGGAAAAGTTGGGTGCCTTTGATAGGTAAATGTAGTAAAGACGTGATAGGTAATATGTGTAAAGCTGCTAAATGGTTTATTGAAGTTGAAAGATTGAAAATACCTGTAGGTCTAATCGTAGAGTTAGACATTGCAGTCATAGAGGACTTAAGGGCTCTTTTAGGAGCCACCAAATCAATAAAAGTCATGAGCAACAAAATAATCACGAGTATGAATGTAAATAATTTTCATGTTAATTTAAAGTATTTGTTCAAAATAGTCTTCATTTTACAGCTGAGGGGAAACTTCAACTTGATTATATTAAGCGAATGAGCCGAGGCCAATTTGGTTGCTACGGGGGGAAATTATGAGGAGGGATGGGGGTGGCAAAACTACTTAGATTCAATCTATCTTTAGAGAGCCCTTTTACTTAGTTAATTTTCTATGTTTTGTATCAGTCACAGTATTTTAGTAGCAATGACTTGTATGGCATTACAATGGCGATTTTCTTATCAATCGAAATTTGGGAAAGATGTTCGAAGGTTAAAAAATATTTACTATCTTTATTTATTGATATTTAAACAAAACTAAAACATATTGCAACGATTTTCATTTGGGATTAAAATTGATTTACTAGCAATGTTTTTAAACAGCCAATTAATATGTGCAGTGTATATGTGGATGTATGAGACAAAACAAGAACTTTGTGCATGTGAATAAGTTCAGTAAAAAGACTTCAGTAAAAAAGGAATGTTTTATCTAAATACTTCACTAAGGTAGACTATTGTAAAAAAGGCAAATGAAAATATTTTACTTGTCGCTTTTTCCGTCAACTAAAAAATTGTGTACCTTCGGGCAGAATGGTGTCTCTTGTAGGAATAGAACTGGCGATTAGATTTCGTTTCCTTTTATAGCCGAAGCTGTTTTCAAAACATCTCGGCTTAAGGAAGCCTTGGTAAAAACGACAAGCGACGTGGCCCCGAAAATTGCCGACATGAGACGTTCTGAACAGCGAGAAACGGCTCGATTCCGCTTCAAAAATACGACAAATTACGACAGCGACTTTAGAAGGTTGTGCAATTTACCAATAAAAATTAAACATTATTGACCATATCGTTCATATCAACACCCGACGGCCAACGGTCTGTTTTACATGTAATGATCAATTTGTTATTGAAACGTCTACCAACCTCGTTCCCAAGGCCCCTATCTTCCTCTCTCTTGGATCGGACGTGCAGTTAGAGTACACCCTAGACTCCCGGTATACACATACATATCCGTGACCTTTGATTTTTGATTTTTTTGGTGCAAATTGGTTTTAACAAGTTTAATAATTTTCCTTCGAGCATTTTTATTTTAAAAAAGAGACTTTTCTTTTGATCTTGATGAAAAATTGCACTTTATCAAATAAAGACAAATAAGTGACAGGTCACGCGTGTGGTTTCCGTTGGAATTACACGCACTGGCTGCCCCGACGGTGTCAATTTGCGCGAGGGCAAAAGTAACGACCCTCCCCTCGGGTGAATGTCATTTTGTCTCTGTGACGCGGTCGCTAAGCTTTAGTATTAGAATTTCGTGATACAGCCGTTTGGATCGCGGACAATGGCGAAGCGAAGATGGCCAGAATCGCTCCAAAACGGAGCCCTTTTAGAGCCCGTGAAAGGGAATTTGGAAGCTAGCACGAATCGCACGGGTAGACATTTAACCTGCGGCCTCACTGGTGGCAATTCGGGGAGCTTGAGTTGAATTGTTTAGAATTTATTGGCTTTCGCGTGGCGAGGGTTCGCTCAGAGGTCTCCAGCCTTCCCTTCTTTTATAGTGGATAGTGGGGCGAGTAACAAAAGTTGTAAAAATGCATTTAAACCGGTCAGGATACATCAAGAGACAATAAAGTAAAGGTGAGAAGACTTTAGTGTGTAATATTTTCGATTTTTCTATCGCTTATCAATTCCGTGACAAATCGTATTATTTCCTAGTATATTTCATTACTGTGCTGTAACTTGATCTGACTCACATCACAATTGGTCTGCCTGTGGGATCATCCAATTTAAATCTTTGATGTGTGCCACAACGCATCGGATAAATGTTTACGCTTATCCGCGTTTGTAGATCTTTATATATAAGATATAAACATCTAAGAATTTTACGGAGATTTTAAAGAAGAAAAGAACTGATCCATGACCTATGGTCGCTACAATGTCTGTCATTGATCGATCAGATTCCGTTCACGCATATTCATTCCTATTTTAAGACTTAAATTCAGTCAGGAAGTCAAGACAAAAAAGTGCATATCCTTAGAATTCCTCTATTCCTCAAAGAAAGAATTGAGCAAATATATATTTTCCAACCTTAATTTCATTTTTAAGACAGTTTTGAGATTCGCTCTTTCCTGTTCTTTATAATCTTCCGGAAACCGGACATTCCACAAAGATAACAAGTATCACAGAACATTCATAATCCATCGGACAAAATTATCAACAAAAGCCAGAGAAACTTTTGATAACTCAGACGTCAGATGTGGGTGGGCTGAAATATCTGTTTTCCGCTTAGTTGTCTATGCTTGTTAAAGGAAATATTTCACGCAGTTGTGTATGTTGTTATTGATATCGATATGAAATGTTTTGGAAAGTGAAGCGGACATTGATTTTTCTTTTGTGGAGAGTTGAAAAAGAAATGGCTGCATAAGTTAATGTTATACATGAATGGGTTATTTGCGAATATATAGTAGTTCTGTCTTTTTTTATTCGAAAGTCGAGAGTTTTCTATTTCCTGTATCATGTGTTTAGTAACTATTAGAGATTAAACGGGTCAGCTTTAAACCTCAAAATATAGTGTTGACAGTGTCTTCTTGACGACCCCCGGGGTCACGACCGCAGTAAAAATTCGTAAAATATTCTATTAAGATCCAAGTCTTATGCGATAGTCATATATTGGAATAGTGGGATCTTGCAATTGTTTTTTAGTAGCTCCTCAGAGTTTATTCCGCGTGTAAGTGTAATGTGTTTCTCGGAGCTAGGCAGTATCTCCATTACATCCGGTTTGAAATATTTGAATCTCCAGCATAATAGCTGTACACTCTTTATCAAGTTTCCCGGAAAGTGATATCATGAAACTTAGCGCCCCAATTTCTCAAATTATAAAATTTGTACTAAAGTAATCAAACATGCGGGATTCCTGACCGCAGTATTTTTCAAAACCTTTTTCTGATCTGCCGGAGATACAGGCAAAGGTTGTCCGTTGTTGCATTATTATGCAGTATTACTTTATTTTGTATTAAATTTTCCACCGCAGAAATATAATCGCGCAGAAAAAATTACTTGTTTTAATGATGTATATCGGCTTAACAAGAACTTTTCAACAGTGAATATATTCCTATCATAACTCCGAGGCGACCGGCACAACAGTCATCTGTATTCCCGATTCAACTCCACACACGTCCTCAAAAGAACCAGAGACTGTTATCATAATACTGATACATTTTTACAACAACGTACAATAATTCACTCACTAGTTTTCTCGTTGTTTATGTTCATATTGGCGCCAGAACAGCAACCATATAACTGGGAGAACTATAAGAACCTCCGGTCAGGAAGTGAAATTGTTTAATACCGATGCCTTGGATTTTATGTATACTTGACCAGAAATCCGCAAACATTTCCTCCCAGCAGAAATTTAAGCTGTCCCGACGCGCAAAAATTTCCTCCCGCAAAACAAATTTAGTCAAAATTTCCTTGTGCACGGTAGCTAAACCAATAAAACTATGACGTCTTTCCCATACTATTGCATACAAACGCAAAGTTCATGCTATTTTGCTCTGCCATATCGCTCATATTAAAACACAAACTTTCCCGTCCAATAACGTCTCCATTCCTAAAAATAGACCGTGAAATTCTCAAACTACGTTTCCCAAGAAAACGTATTTGACCTATTTTTACCATTCTCGAAAGCAGCTTGAATGGCTTTACGACAAATGATTGAAAATTTAAATATTGATACGTAACGTGAGATATCGAAACTAAGAACTTTAATATCTTTGCAGTGACGTAATGTGAAATATGACAAGTTCATCACAAGTTCTGACATCCCAATACCCTAGGGAAATTAACAATAGGACCGGGGGTGTTCCTCAAATATTTTAGTGACGGTATGTGACGCCCTTCTTGAAATCCTAACCGCTTTAACCAACCATATCCTCAATGCCCTAATATAGCTTCTATGAAGAAGAAAGAAGAAACTCCCCCCCGGACAAAAGTCCACAAAAATTTGTTAACAGCTTTTGCCCCTTTTTTCGGTATATACTTCATGGTAGTTTTAATTTATGCACGTCAAAGAATCCGGCACTTACTTAGGGCTAAAAACTCATTTTAAAATGGTTAGTTTTTATTTACTGTTATGGATATCACTACCCATAACAGTAAATAAAAGCTAACCATTTTAAAATGAGTTTTTAGGATCCCTACATGATAGGATCCCTATATGGTGTGTTACAATGAAGTATATACCCTTTTTTCGTGGTAATTTCGAAATCTCGCTTAATGCGCATGCGCATTAACGAGATAAAAATGGTTGTCTTGACCACCCCCTTCCCACCCCAAAACATTGCTAATTTCTATTCTTGCAACAATGCCATAAGTTCTTGAGCAGAGAGGGCTTGGGAATTAAACTTCACAGATAGACAGGATTTGTCACTGGGCACTATTTTGTTAAGTGTACTAAGGACGTTGTCTAGGATTGTAGTTATAACAATATTAGTATGTGGGTATAGACAGATAATCAAACACCTTCTTCCCCTATCCACATATTATGTAATAATAACATCTTTAACAAAACCCCTAGTACAAGAAATAACAACTTCAATATGTGGGTATAGAGAGATAACCGAACACCTTCTTCCCCTATCCACACATTCTGTAACAATAACATCTTTAACAAAAGCCCTAGTACAAGCAATAATAACTTAAAATATGTGGGTATAGAGAGAGAATTGAACACCTTCTCCTGTCCACACATTCAGTATCAATAACATCATTGGGGTAGAAAACATTGATAATAAAAATATCAATATGTACCCATTGTGGGATAAACGAACACCCCCTTCAGTTATCCACACATTCTGTAATAATAACGTCTCAAAAGACACATCCCTGGTTCGAACCTGCTTTGGGTGTAATCTTGGTATAGGAATGTCAATAGAAAGACAGAGGTATTACCGAAAACATCATTCCCCATACATTCCGTAACATTCTATGAACGCATTAAAAAGCACTGTCTACTTTTGCTTGGCCTACAAAAGAACTTGTGCCATTTGCTACATTAAACAGTGCTGTGTACCATGTGTTGGTCAAAGACCTTTTCAAAACAACATAGTAAGTAGTTGCAAAAACATATTTGCTGTTAGTAAAAACTGGGTTTTGTGTTTCCTATCCGTCAACAAAAGAACTCTTCCAACTAGCTATAGACTAACTTCGCTCCCTTTTGATGTTGATTAATGTTTGATGAGATTGATGTTATTGGATGAGATTACTTTACAGCCATGCTCCGTCACGCGTGCCCAGTATTTTTGAAAATTGAATGGAGTTTTCAAGATTACGCGTCGGTTTTGAAAATTCATTCCGAGATTCAGAATTCCCGTGAGAATTTTACTGCATTTTCGGAAACAAAGAGCAACAAAATATCATTTTGTTTGAAGTGTTACATATCCGAACAATATTAGGTTTTTCTATGCTTGCAGAGAAGTTATTTTCCGTTAATTCGTGACTTTCAAAGTGTTTTCCACAGAGATCTTCAAGGTTTCATTCAAATCTCGGACGTTACAAAGAAATATTCAAATGTTCATTTCATTCTCTAGATTACTGGTCACGCGTGACGGAGCATGGCTGTAATAGTCAGATTCTCTGAACCAAGCAAGTTCTGACTTGAGCAGGACGATGCAAAGGTCATTATACTTTAAACAGCTGATATGATATCTTTTAGGGGAATTCAAAGTCTCAAGGAAATTCCTAAAAAGATACTGCAAAAGCAGAATTTAAACTTTATATTTGGAAATCATCAAGAAATAGGTCCGGATCTACTCTTAACATTGCAGGAGAGAAATATGGGTGTCTGGAGGTGATACAAGATGCTTGGCAATGGTAGTACCGATTACCTTCCTTGTTGTAACTCTGTGGGTGCTGCTGGCTTTATCAAAGTACACGTCCTTCTCTACATGTTTCACTGCAACTCCCAAATATATTTCTATATTTGGCACTTCCAAACGGCCCTGGATATATCATTTGCTTCTGAAAACAAAATTATAACCAGGTAACATTTCTGGGATCTCGTATAGGTTTTGTCTGGTGTATAATTCTCTTGAAATCAAACATTATTTTACGAAAGATTTTAATGGTTAAAACCCCGGCCGATTTGACACGCAAACGAAAAGACACTCGACAGTTAATGAATAATTCATAACTAAAAGCATTGAAGTGTCAGCTAATGATTTCAGTCAAATATACAATTACGAATCATCGCCAGAAATCAGGGACATTGGAGCAGCGAATTTTCGTGCGTCTTACACTGCGATGTCGCTTCATTGGTATACACCGCTGTTCCACCCTACGGGCTCAAATTCGTTTGGTGCGGCTTCGGTGCGACATGAATGGTTGTGTTAAATAAGGCGTATTCAGGCCCATATAGAAACCACTGACCGAAATAATTCGCTCGCAGTTGAAAACAACAAGACTTTAGCTTTTGAATGAGGGATTTGCAGCAAAATTTGGAGCATTCTGAACGATTTTTGAAAGCAAAAAGCAGGGCGAAGGAACCATCGTAGAAAGAGGGAATGCGATGATCGTCAGTTCAGTCGGTGCTTCTTCTCAGACGATTGCGGCAAGTTGGCTACCCCCATCACTTTACGAACTATGGTGCCTCGAAATCCCGTTTTGAGTAAAAAATCGGCATTAATGGCTTCTAAAATAAAGAGCATTGTATGAGCGAAGCTTCGGAAATATGTTTTGTTGAAAAGCAGGGCCAGTAACAATTGTGGGGAAAATCAAGCTTACAAAAACACTTGAAAAGATGTTCATAAATTTACCCGGAATGCAGCAAATATTCCAGGTAAGCTAAAAGCCAGCCAATTTGATTTTGTTTTATTTCTGCCATACAAAGCCTTCTAGTGTTTGGCGGCCATATTGCCACTGAAACTCGCGCACGCGCGGTGAACATGTCCGCTATTTCTGGCGATGGCAATACTTGGACAGATTAAACAAGATGACTGCCATCCTCGTCCTGTTTTTTTTTATTTTTTATTATTTTTTTATTATTATTTGCATTACATTACATTACATTACATTACATTACATTACAAAGTAACTAAAGTTTGAACCATATACAAAAGTACAAAAATTATTATTTTGTTAACACTATACTAACATGAAGTGATCTAAAAAGTTAATACTGTCTACATGGTTAGAAAAAGGATAGAAATAAAGAAAAACAGAAAACAAAAAGAAAAACCTTACGTTGTTAGCTTTTGTGTTTTTGACAGGACGCGAACAAAGAGAAACTCCTTCATTTTAAATACCAGATACCACGCAGCTCTTTACAACCTCTAATTTCATTGGACCTGTATATAATGCAGCCCTATTGTTTTTAAGTCTAGGGTCTATTGCTAGCCATTGTTGTGTTGTTTGTTCTATTGTTTTCTCCGCAAATCAGAGAAGACCTTGTAAGAACTGCGTACTGCCCCTAACCTTATGATTCATATTTTCCCCATATTTTTCAGATCCAAAAAATATTTGGGCTACCATAACGCTTGACCCCCTGAAAGTTGTCTATGTTGTGGTGCAATTTTGTACTTGGTGCAAATTTTATTTTCCTTTGTTTTCAGGTATTGTAATGTGTGATAATGTATGATAATGAGTTTTTAACAAAGGAAAAGAAAATTTGCACCAAGGATAAAATTGCACCACAACATCTATTTTAGTTTAAAAATATGGGAATTTTGGACTTCGAAAATATGATAACCCTGACCAACACTGATAACCAAAATGTTCCCCGATACATTCGACACTGATTCGAGGAAAACTCACCAAGTTTCGTAGAAAACTCGGGTTAGCCGTTGAATCTACGTACAAACATTATAAACAAGAAATTGTGCAATTTTTGACAAATTCACGCAAAATTGATCAACGACCCGTGAAACCCTCGTTTTCATAGGTAACTTTTTCATTTGCACACAATGTAATCGAACGTGGAGGTGAGGCATTTTCGGACAGAAACTGCCAAATTGCACGAAATTGCCTCGCTTCTATGCCTGCAGTTGATCAATTTCTCTTTTGTAATTATAGATTGGCAAATCAAAACAAAATTGCGCAAGTTAGATAAGTGTTTGATGCTTATAATGTTCGAACTCTATAAATGGCACTATTCTTTTCCCAGCGTATGAATGACTCAAAATCTCGATTTAAAGATCAGTTTGAAAGATAGACTACTGGGCAGCACTTGCGAACTATAAGCTCAGAAAAAAAAGTTCTTTATTTCTGCTACACACTTCATTTGACTATTGTAGACTTCATCTGGGAGTTTTAGGTAGGTATCGAAGCCATAAAAACGGAAATCGCACCTGCGCAAACAACAGTAGGGCAAGGCATGAAATATTCTTGGGGGCTTCGGTTTTAGCTTTTGGAGATTCGTTGTCGAACACAATATCAGACATTTGCCCTCCGGGTTCATTTCGTTCGCATTTCTTTGCTGCGATTTTTTCGGCTACTATCGCTTTGGCTTTTTTGTTTCTCGCTGTGACGCTTGTTCGACGTTTCCTTCATCTTGTTCTTTTTTTGTCGTTCCCGAGTATTAATAAAACCCAGTCAACATTATTTATCCCTGTTATAGCCGCTTGTTCAGAAACAAAATATCTGGCATGGCTGGCTTACACACTATCGTTCAAAACTCGTAAGTAAGAATTCCCCCCGACTAATAGCAGAAATCCATCGCGAGCGGCTCTTCCGGCAATTTGTCGGTTTCTTTACTTTAATTCATAACTGCAGAACGTACTCAGGCGAAATAAATAGCCCTATCTCGACCGCTTTTGCTTCCACATCGAACAATTGATCACAGCACCCGTATAATTAAGAGGACGCAACTCGGATTCAGTTTACACTTTGGTACACAAATATGGTGGCGCAGCAACGGTTGTCAAGACTTTAGTCACGTGAGTGAAAACGATCTATACCGATTTACTCGCAGGTTTAGAAATTAGTGATGCAAAAACCACGCAGAATTATTGTTCTTCAGAAATATATTAATAGAAAATTGCAGTCATGCCCAAGCACATGCTTGTCACTTCACCAAATTTTCTGTCCAAATAAGAAACTACACACACACACAATTATCATTCTGAACAGGTTCTTATGCATTTTGCCGATTTTTTTTACTGTATTTAATAGCAGTAATTAACTAATGTAGTTGTTATGAAAATTTGGATTTGACTAAAAAAGAAAATTAAACGGCTAAATATCCTTGAAGACGATGGGTACTTGCCATTAACACCTGTACCGATAAGATTTGATAGCTCAGGCTTACGCGGTCTAGAAATCCATCGTGAAAGTTTTCACAAGAACGGTTTCTTAAACTATATTGCTAGCTCCTAACAATTACTTTAATTTACTGAAGATTGCTGGATGATGCATATGCCGGGTTGTCAAAGCGAAAGGCCTGATTTGTGTTTATTTCCACTTGTTTAGTCTCTTGCTTCTTGTCTGCTTGATTTCTTTTACGCTTTCTTCCAATTAGGAAATGGACGATCACGGAAATCGCCGTGACAAGTAGAAAAAGCACTGCTCCCGTAACAGCGGCGAAAATATACCATGGTATTCCATTCTCTGAAATAAAAACGTTCATGAGGAAAACGAATTGTTTTCATGAATATTTGTTCTCATATCATGACCTAATGCTATTCTCAGCCTTAAAAGTGGATGATGAATTTTTTATCTCTAATGTTTGAATAAATTAACCAGGTAATCAAAGGCCTTGTGTTTGATGACGTTCGCAGTTAAAAAGCTCAGTCACAAGATTGTGATTCAACTTCTGCAACCAAGCAAAGGCTTGTCATTGTAAAAGTATTGGCCGACTATTAAGAAATCAGAGAGGATCCACAAGGATAACTAAACAAGATATTTACTATTACAGTAATCCAAGATGGAGACCACACAAGCAATCGCTTAGGAACCGCGCACTGACTTACAGCTGGGGAACTGGGAACTAGCCATGTCATGACAGTCACGAGTGAGTCGGAATATATTTCTTCCTACCTTTGGCACATTTGGGCTTGGTTCCATTCCATAGACCGTCTGAGTTACAATGAATGATGCCTGGACCACTCAGCGTGAATCCTTTAATGCACGTAAACCAAGACCGCGAGCCTACACTTGTACCATTTCCATGCACATAACCATTTTCGAGTGGCACAACAGGAGGACAATCTAAATAATTAAAAAGAACGCAGAAGGGGGGCCCTTCAGCTCATTGAGGAGCAGGGAACCTAAGCAATCACGACGGCGACGGCAGCGAGAACGGCACAAAACAATAGGTTTTAATGAGCGACAACAATTCCTCTGCACGTGTGTTCTACATTTTGGTTCATTTCTTTGCCGTTCTCTGCAAAACAACTACGTCAAATGATAAAATTATGGGTTTTATGGAGAACGTGAGCACACGACGGATAATTTTTCTTTCTCTATTTGAGCTTAAAAGTCATCAGTAGAAATTCAGCTCCTAGACAATCCAGTCACATTAAACAAACTAAACAAATTGGAACAACTGCAAAGTAATTTAAAATAGCAGGAATTCTTTTTTCAAGTGACGTTTTCCTTGGCGCTGCCGTCGTCCTTGCTTAAACTACCTAATATCTTTACTAAACGCAAGCTATCAGTGCAATAAGCAGCCTGCTACAAAAAAAAAAAAACGGGGGGGGGGGGGGGGGGGGGCAGTCGGTATTTAAAGCCAACCGCGAGTCTTACATTAAAGCAGTGATAAGAAACTAACATGTCTTTAGTAGGGACTAAATAGGGAATTCGTAAACACAAATCGCTAGTGGTTCAGTGAACAATGAAGAAAAACAAGGTAAGAGGAACAATTAATGAAAGAAGATAAGGCAAGAAATACATATTAACCTTGAGTATACTTATAGGGACACTTTGTCGCTGAAATAACGAAATTGTGTTTACTTTATTTCCATGTTATATTGCCAAATACCACCAAATATAGAACTTTGCGTTTATCGGGTTTGGCGATTTTTTTCATCCTATTTTAAGCTAATAAAGTAAGCTTAAAGCAAGCTCCTGGCCATAATCATGAAAACAGGATATTTCCGCCGGGACACTATCCCTTTAACTCTGACAACAAATACAATTGCCTTAATGAATTTCAAGCATTATTAAATAGTGTAAAAAAGAAAATAAATAAAAATAGTTAAAAATAAATTTTGAAATTTTCTCACAGTCTACCTGTCTGATGGCATCTCGGCTTAGAGCCATTCCATTTCCCTTGGAAACATGTGATAACGTTAGGGCCGTCCAATCGAAATCCTGGGTTACAATGGTAGATGTATGTAATCCAGCCATCTTTGGTGTTGTTTCTAACTACTTTCCCATTATCAATTCCTGTTTGCATAGGCATGCAACCTGCAGGTATAAGTTTAAAGATAAAATGTTTTTAGTTAAAAGTGCAATTTAGCTATAATTTCAAAGACTTATAAAAACGCCGTGCTAGTTCATTATTCATGTTAGTTTACCTCTCTGATGACATTTCGGCTTAGAACCATTCCATTTCCCTTGGAAGCAGTTTATAATATTAGGACCGTCCAAACGAAATCCTTGTTTACAGTAGAATATGTATGTCATCCTGCCATCTGTAGTGTCGTTTCTCAGCACTTTTCCATTTTCCATTTTAGTTTCTAATGGAACGCAACCTGCAAGTACATGTTGAGTTTACTTTTTCAAGGCGCTGTGGCAGAAACGACAACACTGAGTAACAACGGCGACACCAAGATTTGAGTGTCGACCTCTTATCTTATCAGTGAAAATTAAAAGGCTACATAAATCTAAGTTTAAAACGTAATAACGTTAAATACAGCTATTGTTTGGATATTTATAGACACGGTTGATGGCTTTTCAGTGTTTATTCAATTAAATATTGAAGGGTAAAGTTCAGTAGACCCCACTGCTGTTGGAAACCATTTCTTTTGTTGATTTATTGTTTTTATGAGAACAGCGTGGGCGCCAAGGCAATGAGTAGGCTTCCAATATGTCGCGTTTACTCAAATAAACGCCCTTTCTCCGGTTTAAACGGTTATCAAAGATTCAAGGCAATGTATAAAAATAGAAACAATGTTATGGCAGGAATATAATTCCTAATGATTTACAACAATCAAAAATGAATTGTCATATTTTGTCTAAATAGCTCCTGTAGACGTAAGTTATTCAGCTAACAGTCTTTAGATCTTTAAATAACGTTATGGTCAGTTTTAGAGCTACGCTTATCGTCCATACCTTGATTAAAAAAATCGCTGGAAAGACTTGTTAATTAAAGCTTACAAGGTTTTCTAACTCTCGTTTTTTTTTATGTAACTTTACTTTGGCTAAATTAAATGTTATTATTGACGGGTAAAACAAAACTACATGCCTCAAAGGTTACATGAATACTGCAATTCATGTGTACTGAATTGAATTTTGGTCTCATATCCTACAAGCAACCGGGCACGCTTTGGGCGTTGATTCGAATAAATACAGTACAACGGAACTCTTTTAACAACAAGCAAGTTAAGAGGAAGCTCAGGTACTGCTACTCATCACTTTTGAATACTGAAAATCTTCTACTCACCTAGAGTCTCTGTTTCATTGACAACCGCAATAAATGTTTCCACGGCCTGCTTAGAAGCCCTTCCAATGCTAACCTTACCAGTGGTTTGGATGTCGAACAGACACTGCTTGTTATTACCACACACGTCACGTGCCTGTTGACCTAGTGTGGCGTTATCAAAAACCAAGTCGTTTTCATCCAGAAATATTGGCACATAATTGGCATAGGAATATGATGCGTGACTCTTCCCTTCATCGTAAGTAAATAACGAGGTATTTGCAGTTGTAGCCCCTGAAGTATTAACGGTTTGATTTTTATCAATGCGTGTTATATTGTTTCTCACTTGTATTTTTTTATTATTTAGCATTTTTTTTTCATCGAGTTACATTCACGATTACAACTAACTACATACATATAAACGAGCGGAAAGACAATACAGTGCACACACACGCGCCACAAGGTTTGCACAGCAATAAATTATATTCTAGTTGCATGTAATTTACCATTAAGAGAAAAAAATAAGTTAACACCTGAGTTAACTTTTCCCATTGTCCCATTTTTGAAAATGTTGGAGTAGTTTTCCTTTCTTCTCTGCAATATAAAGCTCATAAAAATGCCTTGTCCTAGCAATAAAACCTCGCAATGAAGGCATACCATTCTGGTGTTTTCTAGAGTAAATATTAACCCTATTCAGACTGGGCTTTTTTAGGCAATCTGTGACTGGGGGGGGGGGGGGGGGGGGGGCTCCTCGGACCCCCCCTTCATATCTCTGGAACCAGTAAGGCTAGGACCATGAAATTTTCACACAATGTTCATCTCCATATAAGGAAACCTCACACCCAGTTTTGACCTGCAACACCCAATTATGACGTCACAATGACGTCATTTTTGTTTTTCCGACGTTTCTTTGATATTTTTCCATCCAGATACTTAAAATATCAAATATAACTGTAAAATCATCTCTTTAATATTAAAACATAATAAATACAAACAAGGACACACTTCTGAAGCGAGAAAACGCAAAAAAGGCGATAAAACTATAATTTTGAAATTATTGTCCGCCATCTTGGATCCGCCATCTTGGATCCGCCATCTTGGATTTCCCTTTTTTTCGTTTAAATTAAAATTTAAAAAATATCTAAAAGAGAAAAGGATCAGACTGTATAAAACACGTATCAAACTAATGTCTATTATCCAAAAAATGAACTTAGAAGCGTTTTCTAATAAATAGTACAAATTTTTTCTCTATAAGTAAAAGAGAGCAAAAATTTGCCTACCCCTCCCCCCCAAATATTTGATGTTAAAAATTTTTGATGTCTTTCAAGAACTAGTCCTAAGAAAAAACTATTCTAACAAGAAAATGCACTATAAGTCAAAAAAACAAGATCTTAAAATAAAAAATTCACCATATTTTAATATTTTGAAAACATATGTGTCAAAAACCGGTTGCCATGGCAACATGGTTAATCACACTGACATGTTATGGATACCAAAATGTCCCTAGATAAATTCTAGGAAAAGTCAGAAAATTTCAGCCTCACAGCTATTTCGGTGTAAGAGTTATCACAATTTTACTGGAGGGGGGGGGGTTCGAAAAGCCCTCCCCCCCAGTCTGAATAGGGTTAAATATTTACCTAACACTGAATAATATGTGGTTTATCAATAAAAAGTCTTCTCTATTGGTCCGTGCACGGTTCGTCCACTCAATATTTTGTATTTCTATTCTATATTCAACAACAGAAAAAGCCAATCCACAGTCTTATTTTCATTTTCTTTATTTGAAATTCTGCCAATACAGAACCCGGTTTTGCCTAAAACAAATCGGTTTATTAAAGTTCAAATTAAAACCACTTAACCTAATTTATGTACATAAGAAAAACGTCGAAATCTCCCACAATTGCTAAAATTTAAGAAATTATCGTCCCTTTACTTGTAAACTAAGTTCAAAAAGCAAAACACAAAGTCAAAGTCCGTTTTATCGTTTTTCGTTTTATGACCAAACTTAAACAAAAAACGAAAAACGCACATTAAAGTCCGTTTCATGGTTTTTCGTTTTATGTACAAGCCTAAACAAAAAAACGAAAATCAACTTCCTTTTTGCCGTTTTTTTTTTTGCACATATAAAAAAACAAAATAACAGGAAATTAAATGTAGCAGGTAATAAAATGTAAATATAAATAAATATAGCATGAAAAGAGTACACATAAAAGGAAATAAAATTAGGAAATATAGGGTTTACTTGAGCTATAAGAAAAGAAAATCATTTTAATTTTCACATTTCTCTATTTTCCATTGCAATTTTAGTTTTTCTTGGAATTCTGAATGGCTGGGTATCTTTTCGGTTATTTTACAGGAATAAACATATTTTTTGGCGAGTACAACTAATATATTAAATTTACGTTTGAGTAGTGAGCGCAGATTCGAAGGCAAAGTAAAATCGTTGAACAAAAATTGAGACTGACAAATTTAGATGTGTTTTGTTGTCTTCGTTGAAATGTAGTATTGCGTAATTACTAAAATCATTCATGACTGAGCACTCCAGAAATGTATGTTCAAGGGAGTCAGGGAGTTTACAGAAGAACATCCGTCTTAATTTTGTCCTTTTTAAGCTCTTTATTAGTTACTAAAATTCGATGAAGTAGTTTAAAGGAAAACTGTTTTAGCTTGTTGTCCCTTGAGAGGCAATAGACGACCTTGAAAAATTCTTCCCATTTGTTAGCAAAAGGAGGGTAATACCTAGCCCAAGTTTTAACCGAGGTACGCTCATCTTTCAAATTACTACGAAACAATGAATAGTAGTCCTTACATCGCGTCTTTGAGAGTGAGATATTTTTTTCTTCAGAAAGCTGAAATACATTGGAATCATCAAGGTAAGAGTCGAGCGGTCTTACAGTTGATGCACCCTCAGTTTTTAGGCTTGATGGTATAGATGCAAGTAATTGAAAAGTAATAGATAAAATATGAGCGGGAGACCTTTATGGGCATTTAAAACGGCGAGCCGTAGGCGAGCCGTTTTAAAGCCCATAAAGGTCGGACGCCAATATTTTATCTTACTTGTGAAATGAAACCGTGACAATAGATTGTGTCTGTCATGTTAATCACGTCGGCGTGGAGTTGTCCCATAGGAGTTTGGAAATATTTACCATTGAATTTAGCAATTCATTTTCATATAGCTTTTGGAGTAGAAACATGGCTGGTCGGTTTCGTTCTCCAAAGAGTAAAGAAGAGGAGACCAGTCTGGTGTCGGAAGCCACTCCGAAAGCAACACAATACAACACTAAATGGGGTAGAAAAGTCTTCGAGGAATGGCAGCAGCGACGGCAAAATACATGTGCAATGTTAGAAGTTGTTGGAGTGGCCGATCTGAAATGCGAAGATGTTCAAGATCTGACCGTTCCACTAGAGCACATGTCGCCAAATACGCTAAACTTTTGGTTGAGCAAGTTCGTTGGCGAAGTGGCCAAGCAAAATGGAGAGCGTTATCCGCCCAATTCGCCTTATTTGTTAATTTTTGTGCCAATTCAGTATTTAACAACTGCACAATCAACTTTTGCTACGAGAAAAAGTAATATTTGCAGGCATGTAAACGTTTAGATTGTATGTAGACAATAGAAATATGAAATTCTAAATGCAGATTATTATTCTTTGTTATATCAAACTAGTGATTGATATGTCAAACTAGTGATTGATTAATAAACTTTGTACAAATTTACAGGACTCGTCTTTATTAAAGTTAAGCATACTAATTAGGGGAGTTAGAGATCTTTATAAAAAATGAATATTCTACTAATTCATAATTCATCAACCCCTGCCTTTCCCTGCTACCTTTTCAAACCCTCCCCGTGCTTTCAGACAGTTGATTTTTATTGGGGTTTACAAAGGTATACATGTGACTCAAATACTGCCTATTTATTGGTCATAATGCTTATGAATTATTAATGAATTTTACAATAGTAAATAAAATTAATGTCTATTCCGTATTTCTGCTTGAAGTCTTCATAAGTAAGGTAATTGCCATTATTATTTAATAGATCTTGCACAAAAAGAACTCCTTTGTCGGCCAATTTCTTCCAATACAGAGATTTCCCTTCAATTGTTATGTTTTCGTTGTTCCATAAAAGTAGAGTGCTGCTGTAGCAATCATTGTAAAGACTCTTTAACTCCTTAAAATAGTCTAAAAGTTCAATGTAGAAGAGAGGAATATTCCTGTTAAGTTTCTTTGTATTATAATTACATTTAAGTAAAAAAGACAGCCCTCCATATCTATTAAAGAATGCATTTGGTATTGCTTTCCACGCATCATTGGACCCACTTAAAAATCTACTTATCCAACTTAGACGTAACGATTTGACCGTTGTTCTGAAATTAGGAAAGTTAAGGCCTCCTTTACTCTGGGCCTGATATAAAACAGTTCTCTTAATCTTATCATTTTTATTCTTCCATAGAAAGCTAAAAAGTTTTCTTTGAACAATGTTTATGACTTCCTCAGGGACAGTTAGCATTGAGGCCGCATAAACCAATTTGGAAACGCCCAAAGATTTTGCGAGGAGAGTTCTTCCCATAAGCGTCAGGTCACGGGATAACCAAATGTTTAGCTTAGTTTCCATTTTTTGAATTTTGATGAAAAAGTTTTGATAGTCATTCTTATCACTATTATAGGATACGAAGGTGCCTCAGATTTTAATTGGATCTTTTGTTGTGCTTATTCCAATAGGACAAGTTTTGTTTTCTTTCAGCGAACCAATCCACATGGCTTTTGTCTTCTTCTTATTTAGTTTAAGACCTGAGATTTTTCCAAACTCATTCAAAACAGATATGTTCTCTCTTAATGAGTTAACGTTCTTGCATATAAGGGTTGTGTCGTCAGCCAACTGACTCAACTTGGCCTCAACCGAACCCGGAAGTACAATTCCTTGGATATTGGGACTTTGACGAATTTGACATATAGCCGCCATTTAGTACTCCACTTTCCACATCACAGTAAAGCGTAGATATCCATTGTCTAATGTTAGGTCCAAAGTTGAAAAATCTTAATGTATTTTGGATAAAATGCCATTCTAATGAATCAAAAGCCTTCTCAAAATCTACAAATACCATAATACCAGGGATTTTATTCGTCTCTGTGTACTCCATACTATCATTTAAAAGGCGGACATTTTGGCCCATGAATCTTCCTTTAACAAAACCTGTCTGATCGGTATGAATTAAGGTGGGTAGTTTAGGCTCAATTCGTTTGGCAATTAATCTTGCAAGTATTTTGTAATCCACGTTTAGAAGCGTTATAGGACGCCGGTTGGTTAAAACAACAAGATAATTTTCATCTTTTGGTATTAAAGAAATAGCCCCTCTCCTTTGAGATATTGACAACTTCCCCTTACCGAAAGCTTCCTTAAAAGAATTGAGCATCCTATCGCCTAAGAACTCAAAAAAGGCTTCATAAAATTCTTTGGTAAAGCCATCGTCACCTGGAGTTTTGTTGTCGTTGAGACCTTTTAAAGCATTTAACAGTTCTTCCTTTGAAATATCGTATTCCAGGTCTTGATGCTCCTCATCCGATAACTTAGGAAAATTTAAATTTTTGACAAAATCCCGAAATAATTTATCATTGTTGTCGTCATCACCAGGTTCCACTTTGGTAGATAAGAGCGTTTTGTAAAACTCCTCGATTTCCTGATTCACTCTTCGGAAATCCGTGATGATCTCGCCTCCGTTAACTTTTAATTTCGTTATAACTTTCCTTTCATAGTTCCTTTTTTCTGTATTAAAGAAGTATTTCGTTGGCTTTTCACCATCTTCTATCCACCTCACCTTCGATCTAAACATCGCTTCTTTCCCTCCTATTGTATATAGGTAATTTAATTCACTTTTGAGCCGATCGTATTCCATTAAAACCACGTCGTCTAAACACCCTTCGTTGCATATTTGGCCATCTATTTCTTGAATTTTTTGTTGAACAATTTCTGCACGGTCCCTTAATCTTTTCCTTTTTCTTTTTGAATAATCAATTGTTTTAGATCGTATTTCCATTTTAGTAAGTTCCCAGAGCAACTGAGCACTCTCAGCATCCTTATATTTCTGTTCAATGAAGGGTAAATATCCTTTTATCAGCTCTAAATATTCTTCATCTATTGAATTTCCAGTTCCCAGGCCCCCGTCTGAAAGCGTTATCAATTTTTAAGCTAAGGAAAATTGCTTTATGATCAGGCGCAATCGATGAGCGGGTTTCCGTTTTTACGACGTGGTCAGTAAAATGCTTTGCTATCAAAAAATAGTCAATTCGCGATTTAATTTTTTAACTTTTTGATTCATAGGTATAAGATCGTGTATTCGGATGCATTGTACGATAAATATCTACCAAGTCAAGCTCTTTCATGAGACTTAAAAGAGCATTCCTATAATTCGTCTCCTTCCACGGTAGTCCCCTACATTTATCTAGACGACTAAGTCCTGTATTCCAGTCACCGGAGATGATAGTTTTGGATGTATTGGCCTTTGAAACTAAGAGATCACTCAGTGTTCTTATAAATATAGGTTGTTGACGGTAATCAGTAGGTGCATAAATATTTACAATTGAGATACTCTCTTCCATTTTCAAATTAGCCAAGATCAACCTGCCTTCAGTATCAGTACAAACATTATCTAATATAAAAGTACTATTTGGACTCACCAAGATACATACGCCTCTGGAGTGCTCTGTACCATAGGAAAAGATGATCTGACCACCCCATTCTGAGCGCCAAAATCTTTCGTCTTCTCTCTTTAAAAAGGTCTCTTTTAGACAATAAAGTGAAGCTCTTTGATTTTTCAGGTACGAAAAGATTGCCCTGCGTTTTGTAGGATTACGCAAACCCCTTACATTCAGTGACAAAACTTTTAGCGAAGCCATATTCACGCATACAAAAAGACAAATTAAAGTTTTAAAAGAAAAAAAAAACAAAACACCAGAAAGTCAATCGGACACTAAACACAATCACTTACAATTACAGCTACAACCTACCTCTCCTGGGATCTATAGCTATACTAAAAAAAAAACAGAGGTCCGCATATTGAGAGGTATAATTAAGTCACATTGTTGCTTTTATATAGGATCGATACAAATTAGACTATTGGGCGTGTTAATTGGTGGAAAAAGAAAAACTGAATCAATGCTGAAAAATTAAGGTCCGGTCAAGATAAACTATAATTTTTTCAAGTCTTCTTCTTATCGATTTTAATTGCAGCCTTGGTCGCTGGATTTAGTTTAATAAAAATTTTCCCATCTGTTGTTTTGCCGTTTTTCGTTTTATGTCCAAACTTAAACGAAAAAACGAAAAACGAAAATGAACTTCCGTTTTATCGTTTTATGTCCAAACTTAAGCAAAAAAAACGAAATAACGAAAATCGACTTCCGTTTTATCGATTTTTCGTTTTATGTACAAACTAAAGCGAAATTCAATTTTAAACTTGACGTTTCCGTTTGCTTATAGTCATAGAGTATGGGAGGGAGGAGGGGGGGGGGGGTAAGCATTTGTGACGTATAGCACCGGAAATAGGGAGGCCACTGTATTTCTTGGCGGGAATTTTAGAACTCGTGGCGAACCAAATAAGCTTCGTATCTAACCAAGGATTGGCCAAACTAGCAGTTTGATTGGAATTTTGGATTCACCACGTGAGAAGAATAGAATGGTGTCCATCCTGTTCAGTTCCTGCTAACATGGACGAGTTAGACCGAACTTTCATCCTCTGGCGCGAACAACAAAGGGTAACTTTTTTTAGACTTTTTTTAGACTGCTGCCTAACCAATTGTCACTGCCGGCATACTGTAAACGAAAAACTGGACTGGACTGGACTTGTTAAACGCGGACTTGTAAAATGAGGACTTGTAAAACAAGGACTAGTAAAACCGGGACTTGTAAGACGCGGACTTGTAAAACGAGGACTTGTAAAACGAGGACTAGTAAAACGAGGACTTGTAAAAACGCGGACTTGTAAAACGCGTACTTGTAAAACGCGGACTAGTAAAACGCGGACTTGTAAAATGCGTTGACTCTCTGAGATACTACTCCTTTTGTTTTATTTTTTGTCGCTTGCCTGTCACGTAACATTTCCAGTTTGTTGCGCTTGTCCATCATATCTATATTTGAATACCGTAAAATGCTGGTTAAAACAGTAATAAAGCTATTATTAAACTTTTAACCCATGAATACGCGCATGCGTAATGACCGGCTTATCGGTAACGGAGACAGATATGCAAATGAGCACTCGCTCACTCGCTCACTCCTTCCATCAGCTGTAAACATAGTACGCACTTTTAGACTATAATTCCTTTGTTTTCTTTTGTTTAATTTTGACTATCACACACTAATTGTTAGATAGTGTTTCACAGATGAAGTAAAATCACTCTATATGGTACTTTTCATGAGCGAATGTGTTCGCGCTGTTTAACTAAAATTTTACAAGCGTATGTGTTTCCGCTGTCGTATGGAGTTTTCACGAGCGTATGTGTTTCTCTTGTTTACGCTGTTATATGGACTTTTTTCTCTGGCAACATTGTTTGCGCTGGTAAATGGACCTCTTCTCACAAGCGAATGTGTTTACGCGGTTGTATCAAGTTTTCCCTTGGCGAATATGTTCTGCGTCGTTTTACGGACTTTTTCACTGGAAAAATGTATTTGCGCTGGTCAAGCGAATTTGCACGAACATATATGCTTTCCTTGCTAATTGGATTGTCCACGAGCGAATATGTTTGCGCTGTTTAACGGATTTTTTCATTAGCAAATTTGCCTCGCGGGTCTGTGGAGCTCTCACGAAATAGTGTGTTTACGCTGTTAAAGGGACATTTTCACTAACGGATTTGTTTGCGCTGGTCATGGAATTTGTCGCTAGCACATATGTTTGCGCTGTGGAATGGACCCTTTCACTACATAATTTGGCAAGGTAGTTTTTATTTGCGCGGCCTTTCGCAATTTTTCACGGCTGCTTTGTTTTAGCTGTTAATTGGAGTTGTGTTTTGCGCTGCTATATGGAATTTCCCGCCAGCAACGCGTTTGCCTGGGGAGCTCTTCCAGGCCTACCTTAGTGGACTTCAATTCTAGTCTGTTTT